>JAOXNT010000015.1:80411-140541 GCA_028565815.1 Cletocamptus dominicanus | reverse complement strand
ATACCCTTATCGGTTATTTGCAACATGCTTGCTTCATGTGCATATTGCCCAAGACCGTCTCCATACTTAAGCCCTTCCTTGGTCAAATACTCCCCAGCACTATTTTTATCTAGGTCCGTTTCCGTCATGTTAAATGCTTTGTCTCGTTGTTTTAGTTTGTATTCAAATCCATTGTCTGGGGGAAAATCCTGTAGCACCTCCGAAAAATCAATCCAAAAGGGGAACAGGTCGATTAGATCATTTTTGCCATCAACGTAACTGTTTTTAAAGTTTGCATTTGATTTCCCTGGGATATCGTCATCTCCATCATTGACACCATCATTATTCGGATCATTACCTATATCCGCATCGTCATTAATCCAGAAGTTAAAGGAGCCGTCTTTTAGCAACTGATCTTCATCCGCAGGTTCAATTTTATGATTATGATCCACATCGGCCAGTGATGGTATAGCGATCAACATAAACCGCAACGATTCGATGTTGTCTCTGAAGCGTTGTACTGTTTTCTCAAAATCATACCCATTATAATTATAATCATAACCATTATATGTTGGTTTATCAGTCTTTACCGTGTGGTAATATGAATTCCAAGTACCAATATCAGGCGCACTCCCCAAAGTACTTGTATAAAGAGGGGGTATTTTCTTATTCTCAGAGTCTTCATATTTTATTTCTTTATCCTCAGGATTATAACGGTCTATTTTCCCAAAAAAATTACTTATGGTTAAATCTGGCAAGTCTGGACAAGGTGAAGAAGCCAATTCTAAACTGAAATGCCAATCGGGATCCCAAATTTCCTCACAACTATTGTTACATGCTCTTATTCTTTTTGCTTTAATTGCAGTATTGATGACGCCAGAGAGACTCTCTTCACAATCTTGCTTGCACTCATTAACACCTTCTTTTTCATTGGCTTTCCAAATCAACTTAAATGAATACCGATGTCCATATCTGAATTTTCTTGTATAAATACTTTCCACCACCCCCCCCACTTTTGAGGCAAATTTAAAGGTGCTTCCAAGAGTTAGATCTTCCACCTCTAATTCCCATATGGACCTAGCTAAGGACATGGTGGGGTCTCCAATATTGACAATGATATCAAAAGGAGTTCCTTTTTCGAGTAAACAGGTTGTAGGAGTACTGACTGGAGTGGAACTACTACCCGGAACATTGTTAGGGTTTTCATAAGCGTTATTCGGGTTAGAACCCGCTTCTTCTTCTTGTGCGTCATCAAATCCGTCTCCATCCGAATCGGTTAAGTTTGGATTGGTATTGTTTAAATACTCTCCAAAGTCTGGAACCCCGTCACCGTCTGTATCAGTATCCGTGCCTGAACTGTAAAGATAATCCAATCCATTGTCTATTTCCCACTTGTCTGGTAATCGATCCCCATCGGTATCATAACTACTAGCTTGGGTTCCCAAAACATATTCTTCCAAATTGGTCAGGCCATCATTATCTTTGTCACCTTGAGCATCAAACACATTAGGATTTAGCCTGTTTTCTAATTCATAGCCATTCGGCATACCGTCACTATCGCAATCTAAATCACGTTCACTCTCCAAAGCTTGTAGTGGATTTGAACCACAGTTATATTCCAATCCATCTTCTAAGCCATCTCCATCGGTATCATCATTATTTACGCCAGTACCTAATTGGTATTCTTGCAGGTTTGTTAAACCATCATAATCTCTATCACTTTGTGAATCATCTATACCAGGGTTTAACCCGTTATCCACTTCATACCCATTGGGCATTCCGTCTTCGTCACAATCTACGGTTAATTCATTTGGGTTGACTTTAAATGGATCTAAACCACAGTTCACTTCTAACCCATCATCTATTCCGTCTTGATCGGTATCCTTAATGTCTGGAGAGGTACCAAAGTTGAATTCTTCCAAGTTGGTTAAACCATCCCCATCTCGGTCACTCTGTGCATCATCTATTCCAGGATTTAACCGGTTATCCACTTCATACCCATTGGGCATGCCATCACCATCGCAATCTAAATCACGTTCACTCTCCAAAGCTTGTAATGGATCTAAGCCACAGTTATATTCTAATCCATCTTCTATGCCATCGCCATCGGTATCGCTGTTTCCTGCAAGAAGACCTAATTGGTATTCTTGCAGGTTGGTTAAACCATCCCCATCACGGTCACTCTGTGCATCATCTATTCCAGGATTTAACCAGTTATCAACTTCATACCCACTTGGCATGCCATCCCTATCGCAATCCGAAGTTAAGTCACTTGCCAAAGCTTGTAATGGATCTAAGCCACAGTTATATTCTAATCCATCTTCTATGCCATCGCCATCGGTATCCTTCATGTCTGGAGAGGTACCAAAGTTGAATTCTTCCAAGTTGGTTAAACCATCCCTATCTCGGTCACTCTGTGCATCATCTATTCCAGGATTTAACCGATTATCCACTTCATAACCGTTGGGTATACCATCCCCATCGCAATCCGAAGTTAAGTCACTTTCCAAAGCCTGGAGAGGATCTAAACCACAGTTATATTCTAATCCATCTTCTATGCCATCTCCATCGGTATCTCTATTTCGCGGGGAAAAACCAAGATTACATTCTTCTCCATTTGTTAAACCATCCTGATCATAGTCATAAATTGCATCTTCACGAAATGGATTAAAGTCACATTGAAATTCTTTTAGATTGCTTAGACCATCGTTATCAGGATCGGCATTCATGGTAAATTCAAAAGGATCATTCAAATCTCTATCATCCCTTATACCGTCACCATCGGTGTCACTTAATGTAATGCATGTTCTTAATAAATACTCTTGATAGTTATTCAAATTATCGTTATCTAAATCTGAATGCAAATCAATATCATCATCTCCGGGATTTGTACCCGATAATATTTCATACCCATTCGCAAACGAGTCGTTATCACAATCAAAATCCCAATCACTTTGTAGTGCGAATAAGATGTTAAGGCTAAACTCAATCTCAAGACCATCATCTAATCCATCTCCATCGGTATCCTTATTGTTTGCTAAAGATCCCAAGCTGTATTCTTCGAGGTTGGTCAACCCGTCACTATCTCGATCTCCTTGCGTATCATCTATTCCAGGGTTTAATCCGTTATCCACTTCATAACCGTTGGGTATACCATCCCCATCGCAATCCAGAGTTAAGTCACTTGCCAAAGCTTGGAGGGGATCTGAACCACAGTTATATTCCAATCCATCATCTAAGCCATCTCCATCGGTATCCTCATTGTTTGCTAAAGATCCCAAGTTGTATTCTTCGAGGTTGGTCAACCCATCTCTGTCTTGGTCTCTTTCTGCATCATTAATTCCAGGGTTTAATCCGTTATCCATTTCATAGCCATTGGGCATGCCATCCCCATCGCAATCAAGAGTTAAGTCACTTGCCAAAGCTTGGGTGGGATCTAAACCACAATTTACTTCTAATCCATCATCTAAGCCATCACCGTCACTATCCCTATTGCCTGCCAAGGTGCCCAAGTTGTATTCTTCAAGGTTGGTCAATCCGTCTCGGTCTTGGTCTCTTTCTGCATCATCAACTTCAGGTTGTAACCAGTTAGCTGCTTCATACCCATTGGGCATGCCATCGTCATCACAATCCGAAGTTAAGTCACTTGTCAAAGCTTTAAGCGGGTCTAAACCACACCTTGCTTCTACTCCATCTTCTAAACCATCTTCATCGGTATCATCATTAACCAGGTCTGTACCTAGGTTATATTCTTCAAGATTGGTCAACCCATCATAATCCCTATCACGATGAGAGTCTGGTTGTAGGGGGTTAAGGAAGTTATAGCTATTTTCATAGCCATTGGGCATGCCATCGCCGTCGCAGTCTTTGTCGGGTTCCCAATTTATTACTATTTGCGGGTAAGGTCCACAATAATAATCTACGGCATCAAGATACCCGTTGTTGTCTTCATCGGGATTTAACGGGTCTTTGCCCAATAAATATTCCTCCCAGTTGGTCAATCCATCCCCATCGTCATCTAGGTTTCCGTCCGCACGAAAGGGGTCAAAGCCGTGTTGTATTTCGATAAGGTTGCTCAGGCCATCTTGATCTGGGTCGGCATGCATAGAAAAATTAAATCGGTCTGCCATGTCTCCCCCATCCCAGATGCCGTCCCCGTCAGTGTCCGCCAAGGTCATGCTAAGCCCCAGCAAGTACTCGCGATAATTATCTAAATCATCGTTGTCTAGGTCTCCACCTATGTAGGTATTTGCAAGCAAGGGATCGGTGTCACATAAGATTTCATAACCATTAGGAAACCAATCATTGTCGCAATCGGACTGCCAATCTGAAGGTATGGCAAAAACTGGATTTAAGCCACAATGCACCTCAGCTCCATCAGGCAAGCCGTCTTTGTCTGTGTCCGAAAAATACGGTTCGGTTCCCCGCGTGAATTCTTCTAGATTGGTGAGACCATCGTTATCAAAATCGAGATTGAGGTCGTCCTTTTGTAAGGGATCAAAACCGGGCTGATTCAAATAGCTGTCAGGCCGTTCTGCTTCCTTGCTTACTTCATAGCCATCCGGTACCCCATCCCCATCACTATCAAACGCATTGGGGTCGGTTCCCAAAGACAGCTCTTCTGCATCTGGCAACCCATCCAGGTCACGATCCAATCCGGGATTTTCATCCGAGCGGAAAGGGTGTAGCCCGTTTAAGACCTCATACAGGTTAGACAAGCCATCTCCATCTAAGTCGCCCAACATGGTAAAATCGCCATTCGAAATGCCATGATAATCATGGCCATCGATTACCAAGTTACCATCGGTATCCGCGAGCAAAAAGCTGGTTTTCAATAAATACTCTCGGTAATTAATCAATCCGTCACCATCTGTGTCCACATTGGGATCATCATAGAGGGCTAAAGAAGAACCGCAAACAAGCTCATACCCGTTTGGAAGCATATCCCCATCACAATCCACGAGCCAATCTTCGGGCAAGGCTTCAAGGGGGTGCAAGTTACATTCTATTTCGGTATCATCGCGAATGCCATCGCGATCTGTATCTTGGTTAAGGGGATGGGTTCCATAGAAAAATTCCATTTCATTATTCAAGCCATCTCCGTCTGCATCCAAAAGCGCATCATTGACTGTTGGATCCAAGCCATATGTTTCTTCCCAATCATCGGGCATGCCATCTGTATCGGTGTCGGATGATACTTCTGCAAGGTAATCTTGACCTCCATTGTTCGACCAATGTTCGTTGCCATCTTGATCCACGATTTTCAGGGCATATTGAACGGTTTGCCCCCAGTTGAACATGCCCAAATTAGCGACCCATAAATCATTATTCCCTATCAGTCCATCATAGTACATCGGTTCACCATACCAATTGGGATCTCCACTGGGTGAATACACCACCTCTCCATGGCTTCCTGCTCCAGCAGGCCAGGTTTCGATGGTCACATGAAGGTGGTTATTGGCTGCAATAGCCCCATTGGTGGGGATGTGATACACATTACCCACCCAATACAGGGTAGTATCGGGACAGTAAAAGGTGTAGTCCAACCCGCCATTGCTGTCCCACAATTGACCTCCATTGGCATCCCAAGCATGAAAATAATAGGTTATGGAAGACCCACCAGGGAAGGAAGAGTCGGGCGACCATTGCCACAGAGAATCCCAACCGGTGTTATATTGAAAGTCCATTTCTTGAAACTTCCAGGGCCCATTATCGACTTGATACCCCACCCCAACTTGTAAACCAGAGTAATAGTGGTTATTACAAAGGATGGTAAAGGTACCAGGGTTGGTGCCGCTGTGTCGTTGATAACTGCCATATGCCCCCATCCATGTTGGAAAGGCAAGCACATTTAAGCACGTCCCCAAAGCCAAGCAAAAATATACGAAACTCCTTTTCATAAAACTCCTATGATGTGTCCTTGTATTCGTTTCGCATAGCTACCCCCCCCCCGCATAAATCAAGCCATGTTTTCGACTTTTTTAATTTTTTATTTCCTTTTCCCGTACACGTGATTTAAAGATCGTTGTTTTTATGGTGTAATGTTTTTTCCTTCTTTGCGTATGTTAATTGTGAAATTGTTGATCGTATTTTTTTTAACCTTTGCGGTGTTGTCTCATGGGGCATCAGAACCTAACGTTGATCTTGTGGTTAATGTAGAGGGATTTGATGCAACCAATGGGGTGTTGCGTTTATCTTTGTTTGATAACGATCAGGCTTTTTCTGAGAAAGTGAACCCGGTGGCTAGCACCAACCTGCCTTATGGGGAACGGTTTGTTACGTTTAAGGTGCCTCCCGGGGTATATGGGCTGAGAGGCTACGTTGACGAGAACCAAAATGGGGAGTTGGATCGAAGTGGCATTGGTTTTCCCATTGAAACCATTGGCTTTTCGGAGGGATTTGTTGGCAAATCAGGTCCGCCATCCTTTGATGATGTGCGTTTTGAGGTGCCAGAAACCGGCACCAATACTTTGTGGCGTGGGTATTCCATTAAGGATTTGTTTGGCAATTTCTTTGTCGGGGCGATTGCCCTGGGGAGCGCCCAACCCTATCAAGGCTCTGACAGCACGTGGAGGGTTTTTCCAACCTTAATTTATTTGGGTCCAAAGTTTAATTTTTTTGGTCCCAGGGCTGATTATTGGTTTTTAGAAGATGTTGCGATCACGGCAGAATACATGTTTGAGCCGTGGGAAAAAGATGATAGTCCTGTATTTGAAGGCATGAAATCGAGAGGAGCCACTCTTATGATGGGGTTAAAAATGCGGTTTTCTTTGGGCGAGAAGTGGAGCTTGCGCACCGTCTACAAACATGACGTCACAGGTCAGTTTGATGGAGGGGACTTTTCTGCTTCATTACGCTATGCCACTTCTTGGCGAGATTATCGCATCGGCTTAGGTATTCGCGGCACGTTAGAAACAGAAGGACTGGCTGAACATGCCTATGGCGTATTGCCTGGCGAAGCGACGGAAACACGTCCGGCCTATAGCCCTGATTATGGTTTTTCGGGGGGGCCGTTTTTGGATACCAGTCATTTTTTTGGAGATAAGCTAAGGGTGTTTCTGAATATGGGGATTCGTTTTTTGGGCGATGAGATACGCGAAAGCCCTTTGGTTGATGAGTCGTTGGAGTGGCGTATGATCAGTGGGGTAAGTTATGCGTTGTAGGTTGTTTTTAAAGAGGCTTGGTTATGTGTTTTGGTTTTTGCTTTTGTGGGGATGCTCGACCCCAGAATTTGCCCAACGGGAACCTCGCTTAACCTACCCTGAATCTTGGGCTACGGAAACGGCTACCCCTGAAGCCGCCGTTGCTACAGCAGGATTGTTAGATCTTTTTGATGATGCGTATCTAGATGCCTATGTTTCACAGGTCTTAACCAACAATCTGGATTTGACCCAGGCGATGTTGAGGTTGGAGCAAGTACAGTTATCTACAGAGCTTGCCGAAGCTGCGCGTTGGCCCTCAGTGGTGGCGGATGGTTCTGCGGGACGATCTAAATCGCTACCCCAAGGAACACGTTCAACGTTTAGCTTGGGGCTTGGGCTACAGTGGGAAGCGGATCTTTGGGGGCGACTTGCTGCACAAGCGGATGCTGCAGATGAAACCTTTTTTTCGGAGTTATATTCGGTACAGGCGTTGCGACAGTCCTTAGCAGCACGATCTATTCAAACATGGATACAATGGCTCTTAGAGGAACAGTTAACTTGGGTACAGTCCAACCGGGTCGAGAATTTAGTAGCAACCGAGCAGTTGATTTATGATCGTTATCAGACAGGTCAGGCGACCTTAAGCGAGGTGGAGGCTGCTCGCTCCGATGCAGCATTGGCAAAAGTTGCCCTTACCACGCAACGGGAAAATGCCAAGGAAGCTTTGCGCGCCATCTATGTACTAGCGGGCGGGTATCCGTTTGTTACCCGCCCTAATGTTGAGGCATTGTCTTTTCCTGAATTTGATCGTGATATCACGACAGGATTGCCTTCGGAGCTGTTGTTACGACGCCCTGATATATTGGCTGCTTTTCATGCGATAAAAGCGGCCGACGCGGAGAGCAAAGCAAGTTATCGGGCTTTATTCCCCTCCTTTCCGTTAACCAGTTCCTATGGGCAGCGGAGCGAAGTGCTTGATGAGTTGTTTCAATCTGATTTTTCGGTGTGGAGCGTTGTTGCTGGGTTTACCACCCCAGTGTTTAATGCTGGACGGTTACGTGGGCAGTATAACCAAAACCTTGCCGCTGCTGAGTCGGCCTACTTAGCATATACGGAGACGGTCCTTAATGCGTTTAAGGAAGTGGAAACGGCTCTATCTCTAGAGCACAACTTGGTTGAACGTGCTCGCTTGTTGCAAATAGCCTTAGCCGCTGCCTTGCGGGCACAGGATACCGCCACAGAGGAGTATCGTAATGGATTGATCGATGTGACTCGTTTGTTATTAAATGAGCGTCAAGTTTTTACCGTTCGTGAACAAGTGTTGCGGGTAGAAGCGTTGCGACGGGTTAACCGAGTTCGGCTGGGTTTAGCTTTAGGAGTAGGTTTGTAGTATGAAAAGTAAACGAAAAGTAGTTGTGTATGCACTAGCGGTGCTAGTACTTGTGGCATGTGTCATGTTGGTACGTTACCGTATTAGCAACCGTCCTGTACCGGAGCGCACGCCACCGCCAGAAGTGGTTCCGGTGGTAACCGTTCGACAAGATGTTGCCCGAGAACTCCGTCCACGTTTGGAGGTGTTGGGCACGGTGAGGCCTCGATTTGAAGGGGCTTTGAAGGCGGAAGTCATGGGGCGAGTGGAACGGGTGAATTCCTCTTTTGAAACGGGTTCCTCTTTCTCTAAGCGGGACGCTTTATTACACATTGATCCGACAACTTATAAGGCAGCTGTTGCCGAGGCTGAGAGCTTGTTGCAACAAGCTCAACTAAGGTTGGAAGAGGAACGATTGAGGGCACAGCAAGCTCGTCGGGATTGGGAACGCACCTCTCCGGATCAGCCTGCGAGTGATTTCACGCTACGCATACCCCATGTAGCCAAGGCTGAAGCTGATGTGGCAGCAGCAGCGGCTCGTTTGGAAAAAGCCCAATTGGATTTAGAACGCACCGATGTTTTCCCACCCTATGAGTGTGTGGTTAAGGAACGCTTGGTGAACCTAGGGGACGTTGTTCAAGTGGGCACCCCTTTGGCTACGATTTTTTCTCAAGGCTTAAAATTTATTCATCTCAAGGTTTCTGAGCAGGAGTTTAAACACTTACGCTGGAGCGGGAACCCCTTACCTATAGAGGTATACTATGAACCGCAAGGAGCCCCCATCACGGCAAATCTTACAAGGGTTCTTTCGGCCTTAGATGACCAAAATCGCACACTGGAGTTGATTGCTGAAGTAGATACAAATTTGCTGTTCCCCGGGTCTTTTGTTCAAACGACCTTGCTAGGGGAAACACCCTTCGAAGGAGCATTTAGGGTCCCACAAACGGCCGTAGTGCGCGAGACGTTTCTTTGGGCAGTTGAGAACGGTGTCCTTGTACAAAAGGGGGTTGAGGTTTTGCTAACAGAAAAAGAGGATTACCTCATCCGTGTTCCCGATATGGAGTCGTTAACCTATGTGTTGCGTCCTTCCATTAATTTTCGTGAAGGGATGAAGGTAACCCCCAAAAAAGAAGTCGAATAAACCATGCCCGAAAAAAAACATCCGATCATTTATTGGTTCACCACCAATGCTGTAGCAGCCAACATCTTAATGGTCACCATTTTGGTACTGGGTTATTTTTCCGCCACGAGCATTCGAACCGAGAGCTTCCCTTCCTTTGAAAGCCAACAAGTTCGCATTACCATTCCTTTTAGAGGAAGTACGCCAGAGGATGTAGAAAAAGGGGTCATAATCCGCATCGAAGAGGCACTACAGGAGGTGGAGGGCATCGAGCGTTTGACCAGTACGGCACGAGAAAATGCGGCGGTGGTTCTGGTAGAATCGGAAACCGATTATCCCATTGGAACCTTGTTAGATGATGTCAAACTAACGGTTGATGGGCTTCCAAACCTACCGGAGGAAGCAGAAAACCCGATCATTCAAGAGGTGAAGCGACAACGTACTGCACTCCGCCTTGCCATTCATGGAGATGCAGATGAGTATACCTTAAAGGAGGTTACTCGCCGCTTGCGCGATGCACTATTAGACCAACCGAATATTAAACAAGTCGCCTATACTGGTTGGCGTGACTATGAAATTTCTGTAGAAATTACTGAAGCTACGCTACAACGGTATGGGCTAACGTTTGAAGAAATTGCAAACGCCATCCGAAGCCACTCTATTGATTTTTCTGCCGGGAATGTGCGCAGTGAAAGTGGAGACATTAGGCTTCGTGCCCGTAACCAAGCCTATACCGTGCGTGAGTTTGCCACGATCCCCATTCGTACCTTCCCAGATGGCACCCAACTGTTGTTAGGAGATATTGCGACCATCAGGGATGGATTTGAAGATCAGAAAAAAATTCACTTATACAATGGGGAACCTTCACTTGGTTTAGAGTTAAAATCCCCGGAAGATGGAAGTATTTTAGCGATCACCCAAGAGGCTGCGGATGTGTTGGACATCTTTAAGCCGACCTTACCTAAAGGTGTGCAGGTCACCGAATGGTATGATGGCACAAAAAATATTCGAGACCGATTGGATCTCTTTTTCAGAAATGGGATGAGCGGGATTCTTATGGTTTTGTTTTTGTTAGCTTTTTTCCTAAACCTTCGTCTTGCATTTTGGGTGGCCTTAGGGATCCCCATTTCTATTGCCGGAGCTTTGTGGCTTATGCCATCGTTTGATATGAGCATCAATGTGCTTTCCACTTTTGGATTCATTGTGGTATTGGGTATATTGGTCGACGATGCCGTAGTCATGGGGGAAAGCATTTATTCGGTAAAGAAACGGGACGGCGGCACCGTAGCCCCAACCATAAAAGGCGTAGCCCGCGTGGTACACCCGGCGACCTTTGGCGTATTGACGACCATTGCCGCCTTTTATCCGTTGACGAATGTGGAAGGTCGTATGGGCGATGTGTTTGGTCAAATTGCCACAGTCGTTATCCTAGCCCTGATTTTCTCTTTGGTAGAATCTAAGCTTATTCTACCAGCCCATTTGGCTCATATGGATGTACACCGACCTTCCAGAACGATCCTTGGCAGGTGGTGGAAGCTTGTTCAAGGGGGCGTACAACGTGGACTAGCATATTTTGTTGAACGGGTAGTGGAACCCGTTTTGCGTACCATGATTCGATATTCCTTTGCCTCCTTGTTGGGCTTTATTTCCGTTTTTGTATTGGTGGTGGGCTTAGTCCCATCCGGGGTTGTGTCAGTTCGTTTTTTCCCTAGTATTGAGCGCGACTCGATGACGGCTACCCTTCAAATGTCTGAGCGAGTTTCCCCAGAATATACCCATGAGACTGCGCGTAAGATTGGCGAAGCCGCATGGGCTGCCAACGCCCAACTTAAAAAGAAACATGGTTTAGACTACGATGTGATTGAATCCATTATTGTGCAATCAGAAGCAAATACGTCTGCCAGCATTCGCCTTGGTCTCGCACCTAATGAAAAGCGTGACCTCAATAACCAACAAATCGCTCGTGCTTGGCGGAACGCCTTCGAACCCGTAGATGGAATCAGAGCCTTGAGCTTCGAAAGCGCTGCAGGTCCACGTGGAGGCACGGAGATTGAGCTGCAAAGTGAGAATCTGGATGCGCTCCAAGCCGCCGCTGAGCAGACCAAGTTAACGTTGGCCGAATATGAAGGTATGAATGACATATCGGATGACTTTAAATCCGGTCGCCCCGAAATTGAAATTCGTTTATTACCCGAAGCTACCGCCTACGGATTAACCTTGGCATCGGTTACCCGCCAAGTTCGTTATGCTTATTTTGGTTTGGAAGCCCAACGGATCCAGCGGGGTCGTGATGAGGTTTTTGTAAAGGTACGCTACCCAGAAAGTTCACGCAAGACCTTGTATAGTCTTAGAGAAATGATGCTTGTAACGCCTTCCGGTGGGAGGGTTCCTTTTGATCAAGTTGCAACCGTGCGTTATACCGAATCGCTTTCAGAAATTACCCGTTTGAACGGTCGCCGTGTGGTTACCGTGCGAGCCACTCCAGATAAACGCATTACCTCTTCGGAAGAAGTCTTGAAGGATATGGAAAAGACGTTTTTCCCTACCCTTAAAAATAGATTCCCTGAAGTATCCATTCACTTGGGAGGGGAGGCGGAAGAAAGAGCTAAATCTATGGGCAGCCTAAAACGTGGATTTGGAATTTCCTTGTTATTAATTTTGGTTTTGTTGGCCCTCTCGTTAAAATCGTATTTTCAACCCTTGGTGATTCTTTCGGTCATCCCTTTTGGTATTATAGGAGCCATTTTAGGGCATTATTTTATGGGGTTTGATTTAAGTATCTTATCTATGTTTGGCATATTGGCGCTCAATGGCGTGGTCGTCAACGACAGTTTGGTTTTGGTCAGCGGCATTAAATCTTTTTTAGAAGAAGGTCACTCTTTAGAAGACGCCATTGTTGCTGCGGGTCGAGACCGTTTTAGACCCATTTTACTCACCTCTTTAACGACGTTTGCGGGGTTAACGCCCATTCTTGCGGAACAATCTATGCAAGCTCAATTTTTGAAACCCATGGCGATATCGCTAGGTTTTGGAATTTTATTTGCTACGGTGATCACTTTGTTTGCCGTACCTATTATGTTTCATATTGGACAACAAATCCGTCAGGGGCTTCACCATCTTTTAAAGTAACCGTTGACGCAGTTTGAAAAAATCGTTTCGAATCGGTCTCGGTACTTGAGAAAGGTTATCCATTAAGGCAAAAACGATTTCTCTGGCCTTGTATATTTCGTTCTGGGCTTCATAGGTCAACGCCAAATGATAAAGGATCGTGAGATCACTATGATCCAACCGTATTGCGTTTAACAAGGCTTCTTCAGACTCGTTGTACAATCCTTTTTCCCTGCAAATGACCCCCAGAGTATCCCAAGCCGCTGCGCTATAGGGGTCAATGTTTAACGATTCCAAAATAAGTGTTTCGGCTTCATCAAGTTGGTTATTCAGGAAGAGCACAAAAGAGAGAGACGTCAGTGCATCCGAATTGCGCTCAAGCGTAACCGAAGCTTTTAAATGTTTTAGGGCGTTATCCAACTGAGATTGATGATAGTAGATGGTTCCTAAAACGTGATGAGCATAGGCATGGTCGGTGTTTATTTGTAAGAGCTCTAACGCCATTTTTTTGGCTGCAAATTCATTTCTTGCTCTTACATTTAGCCGCAAACGGTATTCAACGAGATCTGGCTCCTTTAGACGTTGTTCATCTATGTTGTTTACCAACCGTATAGCAACTCCCAGCCGCCCAATGGATGCCATAAAGCGAGAACATTGTAGTCGTAACTCATCACTCCACAATTCTTCGTCGTCATGCAGGGTCTTCCATCGCCTTTCCATGAGTTTTCTATTTTCCATCATGTGAGCGGTATACACAGCAATGAAACGAGGCGTTAGATCATCCGGCCTGGCCTTCATTTCTTGTTGGAGTAGCTCATCTGCTTGGGGGTACTCTCCTTTTAATAACGCCAATGCAACTTGATCCATGGTTAACCCAGGGGTCTGTGGATGTTGAAAGATGATGCGATCGAGATAATGTTGTGCTTCAATAAAGTCCCCTTGTAAGGCCGAAAAGCGAAACATGCCTCTTAATGCTTGTAGATTCGCGGGATCTTTTCTCAAGGTCCTTTCTAACACATCTAAGGCGACAGGACTTTCGAGTTGTAAAAAATAATTTGCTAAGGCCAACTGGGCACTCTCTTGATCTTCTAGCATGTCTATGGCTTGCGTAATATCTTCATTGGCAACAGCCCCCTGTCCACTTAACGCCCATAATTGCCCTCTTCGTGCATAATAGGCAGGGTGCCGCACGATCCCATGGTAAAAAGCCAAGTTCCATATCCTTTGATTCGCCTGCGGTTTATTTAGAAGTTCCAGGTAGGCTTCTTCTAGACCCTCCAGTTGAGGATGTTGTTGCTCTTTCGCCATCCGAAGACCGTTTAATAAACTGCTGGTATTTTCTGGAAAAAATGCTCTGGTAGCCAAATACAAAGGCAAAGCACCTTCTTGTTGCTCTTCTTCCAATAAGACCCCTGCATTGTTCATATTTTTAGCAATAATACGACGTAGGTTTTTAACATAGGTGTCTAGTAAAGAGTGCAATCTATACGGAGACCCCGTATGGGTATCAACGGGTTGTTGCTTTGGGATTTGTGTCAATGCCTTAAGCTCATCTAACATCGCCAAATTAAATTTTTGCATGCCACGATAAATCGTTCGCTCAGGGTAGTATCTATACCCGTTCTCTAACCATAGCTCAGGCATATCCATAACCACGAGTTGTTGTGCGGCCGTCGGTTCATTCCGTAACCAATACTGAAGACCCGTCTTAAAGCTGACATTGGCTAGGGTGGCAAATTTTTCTGAAGGGAACGTGGCTTTAACATAATTTAAATAGTGGGGTTTTACGATGTAGCGACTATTGATTACCGTTAAATCCCGCTGTTCTGCATGTGCCTTTAGGATAATGATATCTTCTAAACCCGTCCCCGGAGTAATTAATATCGTACTGCCTTTACTGTCTTCCAAAACCCAATTTACATAGGTATCTATTTCTTTCTCAATACCTGTGTTAATGGCAGGAAAGTTGCGCCACGTTATCGCTATCCAGCTTATAAAAATTAAGGGAACCCAACAAAGTGAAACGCCTTTTTTGAACCTGCGAATTCCTTTTTTATGACGAGAACGAATGTGGCTTAAGACCCCATACCAATAGGAAACAAGATACCCTGCGGACCCCGCAATAAAAACATAGGGCATCACCATAAAGGGATTAAACTGAAACATGCTCCATGGAGCCAGAGGATAATTCAGCAATGCCATGAAGGTAAGCACCGACAAAATTACATGCATAAAATAAGATCCATAATTTTTACGATATTCCTCAACATCTCCCGCTTTGGGTAATAAAAGAATGAGGAAGGGCACTAAAGAGACGATGACCAGTACGATGTACCCTGTTTCAGGCAGTAGTTTCGTAGCAAGACTCCATTGTGAAGCCGCAACCAAACCCGCTACATTTGAAAAGGTGGACAAATCGTACCATGAATAGGCGGGATGTTTAAGCAAGGTGAGAAACAGCCATGAAATCATGCCACCCAAAGAGCCCAACAGTACCAAACAAGAAACAACCCCAGTTCTAAACCATGCTTTTTCTTTAACCAACAACAAATACAAATGGTGAAAAGCTGCGGGTACCATCAAGACGATAAATCCCGCATACTCCCCTAACCCAATGCCAAATATAAACAGGTTAAGGTAATACGCAGACATAGAGAATTCCCGCCATAAACGGATGGTGCTTAACATCCATATAGCCACAAGAAAAATGCCCCATATCACATGAAATGAACGTGTTGCCCCTAACCAAAAAGGAACCGAGGAAAGTAAAAACAAACCCGTAAACAAACCCGCAACAAGCCGCAGTTTCAGGTCAACACGTGGTTGATTCCGTAAGACCGCAACTTCTTCTCGCGTCCCCCCTCTAGGTAACAAATACATGAACCAGGAAAAGAGGCACACGGTAACCAATCCCAACAAGGTATGAGCAAGGTTAATATTAAATGCTAAACGGCCAGGAAGCCGTTCCAAAAGATGCAACCCTGCCCTCCATATAGGTGCATAAGAAGGTAAAAAAGGAGTTACGTCTAACTGTAATGCAATTTGCTCAGCCGACGCTCCAGGATAAAAATAGGGGGGTAACGAAAAACCATATAAAAGGGCACCAACTATAAACAAAAAAGTACCCACATACCCAAAAGAAAGCGGCTTACGCTTCAACGCTACCCCGCTTGTTCATGGTTAAGCTATTTTTTTGCTACGACGCGCAAGAACGGCTAACCCCACCATAAACAGGGAGATCGAAGTGGGTTCGGGAATCAACATCGTTAAAGCAAGGGGTTGACCACCGGTAAAGTCCCAAGAAAGAGGTGAGTTTGGGGGTTCCCCATCCGTTAATACAGGGGATAAAGAACTAAGGCCATAGTAACTACCTGCTCCAGGTTGTTGATCATCAAAAACACGCACATAAAACTGAGACCCCACAAAGGTATCTTCTGCAAGTCCAAAATCTTCTCCCCTTATGACGTCCGCTTCATTCAGAAAAAATACACCGTCGATGCTGTTCACCAGAGAACGTACCACTAAATCGTCTTCTACATTTTCCAATGGATTAGCAGGGTTTAGCGCGCTGTTATCTCCCATCATGCCATCATTGCCAACCCATATAAGCTGAGCTATACCACCTGCAGGTAAATTGTTATTATCGCGATCCGTAACAAAAGCACCCGCATTGGACCAATTGATGGCGACCGTAGCAAATGCTTGAACCCCAAAAAGGAACCCCCATGCTACCATTAAATTCCAACTAAACTTGTTTATCTTCATCGTACTTTTCTCGTTTAAGGCCAAGCATACGGCTTAGGCTCTTCCCAAATACCAGTTTCACCAGTATCAAGCCAAAAAGCGTCACCTGGGTATAACATAACATCTCCTGGAAGCCAACCAATTATGGTTAATTTTGCAGTATCCGTATATCCTTCTAACGGATTGAACATATATAACGTGTCATTATAAGCATTTTGATCATTTATCGTTCCGGCCAGGGCAGTGTCTGTCCATGCTGTTGCTACTGGAAAAGGGTTTAAAAGTAAATTGTACCCTCTTGAACCACCATTGTCGTAAGGACTGTTGGACTGTTCCATACTTGGAATCTCACCGGAAAGATATGCCATAAAAATTTCATTTGGGTTCGCATCACCATCATCTTCTACAAATAACCAAAAGGGTTGTCCTGTTAAATCTACATCATTGGGTAACCAACCCACGATGGTATATTTTATGGAAACGCTGTAGGTTTTGGTTGCGTTATCGAAAAGGAATATCGTCGAATTAAAAGGCAAGGTGTCGGAAAAAAGATCGTTTGCGGTCAGGCTTGACCCATCAAAGGATCTAAAAGGGCTTCCCATTAGATGCCATTTCCCCTCGTACAGTTCTTTTTCTATGTAACCTCCAGCGTTGCTGCTTCGTATTTGCGCCTGAAGCGAAACACTACAACACATTCCAATCAATACCCATATTGTCCAACTTTTTGCCATAATCCCTTAACTAAGCACAAATTGTACCAATTAATAGATAAGGCAAATAGCTACTTGAGTCAACCACAATTAGGATGTTTTGGAAATTAACCTACGAATAAAATTTCAGGGTGTTAATCCTACATTCTTTCCGCAAAGTTCATGGCAATCACTTGTTGTCCATTGTTGTTGGGATGGACCCCATCTGCAATGTGAGACGCATTCATTTCTGAGCGAAGATCTACAATCCTTGCCCCACTTAATCCTCTAATACGACTACTGATTGATTCCGCTCGTGCATTCTCACTGCTGTTACGTGTAACAGGAGGTAAGGTACCCACCAAAACCACCGCTCCTGCAGCATTACCCCGGTTTATGATGGTCTGCAAATTGGATGCAGCTGCATCTTGGGAGGTGTTTCTGAGCGCGTCGTTGGTTCCTAGTAATACGACTAAATGCGAAGGGTTATGTTGTGCCATTAGACCGTCTACCAGCCCAACCCCTTCCCCGGTTAATCTACCACTACGAGAATTGTTTACCACGGGAACTCCCGTCATGCGTTCTAGGAAGGTAGGAAAACCGGTAGCGACCCCGAAACCGTTTCCGATACTGTCTCCAATAACGACAATGCGGGTGAGATCATTGTTGTTATTGTTGTTTTCACCAGAAGTATCACCCCCACTGGATTCGTCCGTACTGGACATGCTGGTATTATCCATGTTTGCATCTTCAGGAGTGTTGTTATCATCGTCACTACAACCCAACACAAACATGAATCCTAAAAGGAGTATAAGCCATCTTTTTTTCATTTTTTAACCTCAAAAAAAGCACTTGATCGTTATCAACTTAATCAAGTGCTACAGTGTTATATGTATTCCATGAATAAAAAACCATTACTTCATTTTCGCTTCGCGATAAATGACATGCTTCCTGGCTTTGGGATCAAATTTTTTGATTTCCATTTTTTCAGGTTTCTGCTTCAGATTTTTTTTAGTGGTATAAAAATGACCTGTTCCAGCAGTAGATACGAGTTTGATTAATTCACGTGGCATGATGGGTTATCTCCTTATTGAAAATCCTTAGGGTTGGGGTTGTCATATTTACCAGAACGTAAATCGGCGGCCCGAACCCACATGGTGCGTACGGTACCATCCGAGAACCTAATTTTTTTACGTTGCATGTTACTCTTCCAGTGACGGCGTGCTTTACCGGTTACATTTAATCCGATACCACCCGTTTTTTTAGGTAAACCTCGGCGAGTAATTTTGTGCCCACTTTGCTGTTTGCGATTTCCGCGTGTGTTTATTTTTGGCATGATATAACTCCTTAAAACGCTTTTTACCAACTGGATTTGGTGACCCCTGGGATTTTTCCTTCAGACGCCAGCTCCCGAAATTTAATCCGGGACAGTTTGAACTTGTTAATGTAGGCACGACGACGGCCTGTAAGCTGACAACGGTTTACTAACCGAGTAGGGCTTGCATCACGAGGAAGTTTTGCCAATCCTTCGTAATCACCAGCAGCTTTTAACTCTGCCCGCTTTTTAGCATAGCGTGCTACTTGCTTCTGTTTCCTTTTTTCGTTTTCTAACCAACCTTTACGTGCCATTGTTCTATCCTTAATTTAAATATGTTATCTGGCGTCGCCTGGGCTCCATTCGCCGGAGTCACCAAATGCTTCATCAAATGCCGTTCCTAGGTCAACAATATCTTCGCCTGATTTTAAGCCCTCAAGCATATCTTCGCTTACCTCAAACTCTTCGTCTTCGATGGTTGCGGCTCGTATACTTAGCCCAATACGGCGATCTACATTGTCCACTTTAATGATTCGGGCTTCGATTTCGTCACCCACTTTAATTTTTTCGGTTACCTTTTCGATGCGGTCTTCACTAATTTGTGAAATGTGTACCAAGCCTTCGATATCTTCTTCTAGGGATACAAACGCTCCAAAATTAGTGGTCTTGCTAACGGTCCCAGTTACTTTTTGACCAATGCTGTATTTGCTTACGATTTCGTCCCATGGATCGTCCTGAGCCTGTTTTAAGCCTAAGCTTATACGCTGGTTCGGGGGATCGATCTCCAAGAGAATGGCTTCCACTTCGTCCCCTTTTTGGAGTACATCGGTGGGCTTCGTTACTTTTTTGGTCCAAGACATATCCGAAAGGTGAATCATTCCGTCAACCCCATTCTCCAGTTCTACAAAGGCACCAAAGTTGGTGAAGTGACGTACTTTACCCGTGAGTCGAGAACCAATGGCGTATTTATCAGCCAGTTCTTCCCAAGGGTTCTTTTCGGTATCGCGAAGACTCAAAGATACTTTTTTGTCATCCTGATTGATGGATTTCACAATGACATTTACTTCTTCGCCCTGATTTAAGGCATCAGATGCACGTGTATATCGTTTGGTCCAAGATAATTCTGAAACATGCACCAAGCCTTCCACTCCATTTTCTAACTCAATAAAGGCACCATAGGGCATAAGGTTAACCACTTTTCCTGTAACTTCTGAACCGATGGGATATTTGGCTTCAATACCATCCCATGGATCTTGGGATTTTTGTTTTAGTCCAAGTGAAACGCGTTCTTTTTCGTAATCTATATCCAAAATCAACACTTCAATTTCTTGACCCACAGAGAGCATTTCTGACGGGTGGTTGATACGTCCCCAAGTCATATCGGTGATGTGGAGAAGCCCGTCGAGTCCATTCAAGTCGATAAAAGCTCCAAAATCAGTGATGTTTTTAACAATACCAATGCGGCTTTGACCTTGGGCAATTTCGGCCATCAAGGCCTGTTTTTGCGCACGACGCTCTTCTTCTAACAATTCACGACGAGAAACCACAATGTTCCGGCGATCTTCGTTAATCTTTAATACTCTAAATTCCATGGTTTGCCCGATGAGTGCATCAGGGTCTTTGGGTGTAACGATATCGACTTGTGATCCGGGTAAAAAGGCATCAATACCCATGACATCTACCAGCATACCACCCCGTACGCGGTTACGGATTTCCCCTTCTATGGTATCCCCTTCATTACAACTATCTACAACTTTGTTCCAGTTGCGTTGCACTTCGGCTTTTTGCTTACTCAAGATAACGTTTCCGTTGTCATCTTCGAGGTTTTCAAGCAAGACCTCTACAATATTGCCTAGCTCGATTTCTTCCTTGTTCCGAAACTCTGACACAGGAATGCTTCCTTCTGACTTATAGCCAATGTCTACCAATACATCGTTTCCACGTATATCGGTTATGGTTCCGGATATGATGGTTCCTTCGGTGAACTCTTTTAGCGTTTTGCTATAGAGCTCTTCCAATTGCGCATGATTTGCGCTTACTTCAGTTGTTGCAGTTTGTTCTGTCATGTATTTGTTAATGGTTTATTTATTCCTGCCCTTTACACATACCCTGTGCAGTAGCAACCCACACGATTTGTACGGGAAGGCGGGTTGTTGGTTACTTTTAGGTCGTTTGCAAGAAAAAACCTTAAACTTTTTTGCTTAAGGTCCCATCCAAGGTGCCATGGCAACAAAACAGGCTAAATCTGATCGCAAAATACGTGGACCTAAGTCAACAAATTGACATCCAGCTTCGGCTAACCAATTTCGTTCCCGATCGGTCCAACCGCCTTCGGGCCCAATACATAGGCATGCCCCATCCCCTTCTCGTTTCAGTTGGCGCCCGGCTCCCGGATGTAAAGCCCATTTTGGGGTACCCTGATACCGTACAGGAAAAACATCTTTGAGATAACGTTTTAAGTCAACGTAACTTTCTACGTCGGGCAAATGCGTATCTTTTGCCTGAGCCAAGCCCTCTCGAAGCCGCTTTTGTATGTAGGACGAATTTAAGGCTCGGGAGGACCAATAACTTGCTTCTACTTTATCTGCATTCACGATGGTGATGCGCCTTACTCCCATGACCGCCAATTGGAACCATAACCTTCTCAATACGATGGGTCTCGGAAACGCCAATACCAAGTCCAATGCTGGTCTTACTGGGGCACACTCTTCCCACTCACAGGTGAGAAGGGCTTCCTTGGGAGATAAGGATACGAGCGTCCCCTGCCCTAACGCACCCCCCAATAACCCAACCTGCAACCGACTACCGGGAACCGCTTTGAGCACCTTTCGAATATGCTGGACCCGGTCACCCGTAATGCGTGCCTCCCCGTTGGAGCATTCATGTGGTTCAATCAATATCACATTCATATCCAATGCTATAGAAGCAATATCCTTTATTTCCAAGCACATATAGTCTAAAGAAAGGTGTAAGGAAAGGAGAGAATGAACTACCCATATAATATGAAAGAAATAAGCCATTTCATACTCTCACTTGCGCTCATGTTCACCATGAGTTGTAGTGCAAACACAAAGGAAATTACCATGAACACGGATACCCGATCAGATGCGTTGGAATATATTACCTTAGGAGCAGGATGCTTTTGGTGCGTCGAAGCCCTATTCCAAGAGCTCAAAGGAGTGCAAACCGTAGAGGTCGGCTATGCAGGGGGCCATACTCAAAACCCAACTTACCAAGAAGTTGTAGGCAAACAAACCGGTCATGCTGAGGTGACCCGTATCGGATTCGACCCAACCCAAATAACCTTAAACGACATCCTAACCGCCTTCTGGCATGCTCACGACCCAACGACCCTCAATCGTCAAGGGAATGATGTAGGACCTCAATACAGATCCGTCATTTTTTATGAAAACGATAACCAAAAAGCAATAGCCGAAACCTCCAAAGAGACCATCCTCTCGGAAGGCGTTTGGAAAAAGCCTATCGTAACCGCCATTGAACCGTTAACCAACTACTTTAAAGCCGAAAACTACCACCAAGACTATTATGCCAAAAACCCCAATCAAGGCTACTGTAGTTTCGTCATAGCACCCAAACTAGAAAAATTCAGGAAACAATTCAAACACCTTCTAAAAGACGCCCCAGCAACGAAAAAGCAGTCCAACGAAGATACACAACAAACCCAAACATGGAACACCCTAAGCCCCGAAGAAGAATATGTGATCGTTCATAAAGGTACCGAACGTCCTTTTACTGGAAAGTTCAACGACCACAAAGAACCAGGTACCTACATTTGTCGTCGCTGCAATGCCCCATTGTACCGTAGCGAAGACAAATTCAGTTCTGGTTGCGGCTGGCCCAGTTTTGATGACGAGGTTCCTGGAGCCGTCCAACGAAAGCCAGATGCTGATGGGCGTCGTACAGAAATTCTTTGTCAGGCTTGTGGCGGACACCTAGGTCATGTTTTTGTCGGAGAGCAATTCACCGACAAAAATACCCGCCACTGCGTCAATTCCCTATCCCTAGATTTCATCCCCTCAGATCCATAAAAGGATTGCATAGCATTTCAGATCAGGTATCCAAATAGGCATGAAAACATCTACCTTCACGCTTCTGTTAAGTTTTACGTTGTTGCTGGGCTGTGCCCGCATCCCAGACCAGGCCACCCCTGTTGAACCCTTTAACCTAAACCAATACTTAGGAAAATGGTATGAAATAGCTCGCTTAGATCATCCATTTGAACGAGGACTTTCAAACGTGACCGCAACCTATACGCTTCGTGATGACGGTGGGGTAGCGGTAGTAAACCGAGGATACGATACCGCAGAAGGCGAATGGAAAGAGTCCACAGGTAAAGCCTACTTCGTGGAAGATCCCCAAAAAGGGTTCCTAAAAGTTTCTTTTTTTGGACCCTTTTATGGTTCTTATATTGTGATAGAGCTAGATCAAGAAGCGTACCAATACGCGTTGGTATGCGGTCCCAATACCTCTTATTTATGGCTACTTGCGAGAACACCCGAATTGGACCCCCAAATACAGCAACAGCTCATCGCAAAAGCAACCGCACTTGGATTCCCCACCGAAGAACTGATTTATGTCGACCATAAACCTATAACACCCCCACAATGACACCCCATCATAAGCAGAAACGGAGATATTTTATTTGGTTTCTCATAGGCATCATGTTGTTGATTCCGTGGGTTTACCATCGTCTAGAACGAAATCGTTGGTCAAGTTCAATTAACCAAGGGCAAGATATTTATAGGACCCTATTTGATAAATACACCTCCCAACCCAACCCGAGTTCCCTTACGATTTTAAGAGAGGAAATCTCTTCTGGTGAATTAACGTCAAGCACAGAATACTTTCGAAGGTTGGTCATAGAAAACGATGATCAAACCCCTTTCTAATTTCCTCGAACTTCCGTCATGCGAAAAAAAAAGAGAACGTAATGATCATAAATATAGGTGGTTCAGCAACGATTTTGACTGGAAGACATTTTGAGGGTAACGACCAAGAAGCGTTAGGGCTTTCGGACACCAACCTGTTACTTTGTCCCTAGTCTTTTAATCATATTACTCACGGCGACGCTAACGCTGTAAATGATTTGTTTGTGTTCATTCAATTGTTCTCCGAACCCTCAAGCGGAAGATTCTCAAGGTCATCAAGGTCCTTATGTCTTGCAGAGGCCATTTTGTTCTTGCGAAGATGTTTGTAGGAAATGAGATCAACTATCTGTCCATCTATCTCGACTGTTAGCCTTTCTGCGAAGCATTCATCAAATGAAACCCCGTCTATATCGGTTAAGATCTCGATCCTCATGGGAGGCAAGCCTAGGCGGATTATGTTGCCTTTATCCTGAAATAGGGTGGGTGAGATCGTTGGATCAGCCATGCCAAAACGCAAAAACACATCGACCAATTTTTTTGCGTTATCATGAGAAGTCGCGACAAAAATATCCATATCCGCGGTAGCCCGAGGATAACCATGATATCCTACTGCATAACCACCAATTAGAAGATATGCTACATCAGCTTCGTTTAGCAATTTCAAGAACTCTCTGAAGTCTTCTGGAAGCGTTTGATTCGCCATATGCAACCTGTCTATTGATTTGTATTGCCCGCAATCTTTCTGAACAGGATTGTTTTTTCCAATATTCAGTATCTGAAGAATCTTTCAGATTGACGATCGACAATTTGCTTCTATCCATTCTCATAACAAAATAGTACCCCCTCAGGCATTGAATACAAGGATATGCTTACATCTTTTCATTACGGCGCAACAGCTAGCCATCTTGCAACCCGCTTCAGTATCGCTCTTTTATTGCCCTACACGTACGAAGATCCTTGCTCCTGTGACGTGTTCAGGCGCTAAACCCCTTCCCTGTTTCACAGGTGTTTCGCCAACGTATATGTTAACCCTCAAGATTCACAATGAGCGCATTAGCTAAGCTTCATCTGTGGGCACATTTTAGATACTTTTTAAACTTACATTGGACATCAGGTTAACA
The DNA here is from genome assembly GCA_028565815.1 of Cletocamptus dominicanus. Lineage (NCBI taxonomy): Eukaryota > Metazoa > Arthropoda > Copepoda > Harpacticoida > Cletodidae > Cletocamptus > Cletocamptus dominicanus. Next base: position 116,065 of record JAOXNT010000015.1, on the reverse strand, counting down.
AGACCTGAACGAGATCTGCTAATGGAATTTGACCGTTCATTTAGAGTGCCATATATCTCTCCGCTACTCAGTATCATAAACCCATGATCTGTTTGCACGACCAAAGTGGCGGATATATTTCCACCAGGTACTTTAGGGTCTGTAATCTCCATGATCGCTTTTACCGCAACTTTTCCATAAAAGGTTACAGATTCAGATTCGAGTTCTTTAACTGTAAATCCTTTGTTTGCGGGAATAGAATTCCATTCTTTTAGCATATCTTCTGGCGTCTTGGCGGTTGCAGAAACAAAAGGTGCCACAAAGTAAACCTTTCCATCTTCCAATGGTTGAACAGGACGCAAAGTTATCCCGCCTTTGGTGGGAAAGTTCTTGGTTGGGTAAAGGTATGGCTCAAAGACTCTTAGTTGAAAGCCTGATCCATGTAGCATTGAGCCTTCTGCCAGTTGAGCTTTCTGTCTCTGAGAAATATCAATGGCATCTCGAACCAAACTACAACCACTGAAAACGGCAACACTTAATAGTATATACAATCTGTTCATTTTACTAATTACTAATCTGGGAACGGTCCCACTTCATATTTCTTCTCTAGCACGCCTACGTGCGAGAGGCAAGGAGGAATGTAGGTAAAGTGGGATGCACTTGGGCTTTTGGGGGTTCTCGCTTTTTTTATCTCCAGCTTCCTCTGTAGGGTGATGTTAGTTTAAAGGCATTAGGATGGTGGCGAATTTCGACTTCGGTGCTTGGCGTTCCTACGACTTCGATCACGTCTAAGCGTGCATAGTCGGGTTTCTTTTTGAGTTGTTGGAGGTATAGCATGGCCCCCCTGCTTAGATGTCGTTGTTTCCAATACCCCACAGCATCTATGGGCTTTCCATAGACCTCGTTACGTCGGGTTTTGACTTCTACAAAGACCAGGGTTTTGTTTTCAAGTGCGATGATGTCTAGTTCGTCGTGACGTCCGATGCGAACGTTACGGTCTATGATTTTATACCCGTTTTTTTTCAGAAATCGCGTCGCTTGTTGCTCTCCCCATGCTCCCATACTGAGGTGGGTTGCTTTTGGTTTCTTTTTTTTGAAGGGCCACATGGGTTTACACTTGGTCTTCTAACAAACCGGCAATGGGCTGGAAGGTCTTGCGGTGAATGGGGCATGGGCCCATGGATGCTAATGCGGCCAAGTGGGCTTTGGTTCCATATCCTTTGTGGCGGGCAAATCCGTAACCGGGGTATGTTTTATCCAACTCGTGCATCATTCGATCGCGGGTTACTTTTGCTACGATACTGGCACCACCGATGAGTAGTGAACGAGCATCCCCTTTGACAATGGCCCGGTGGGGTATCGGCAAGCCGTTTACGCTTAGCCCATCCACCAAGGCAAAATCCGGTTTTTGTGGCAAAGCCTCCACAGCGCGTCGCATGGCGGTATGGGTAGCACCTAGTATATTAAGTTGGTCGATTTCTTTTTCGGAACAAACCCCCACGCCAATTTGACATTCGGAATCATGCATCAGAAATTGATAGAGTGCCTCTCGTTTTTTTTCGGTCAGCTTTTTTGAATCTTGTAAACCCTGAAGAAGTTTACTTTCTGAGTTTAAGCGTTGATATGGGATGTAGAGGGCAGATGCAACAACGGGGCCTGCTAAGGGGCCCCGTCCTGCTTCATCGATTCCGGCTATCGCACCATACCCAAGCTGGTATGCTTCCCGTTCATGGGTTAGCCGATCAAAAGGTTTATTTTGCTTCTTTGTCAAAGCGCTTTTCTTTGATGCGGGCGCTTTTGCCTTTACGGTCGCGTAGGTAATAGAGTTTTGCCCGACGAACACGACCTTTGCGAGCAACTTCAATTTTTTCTACTGTGGGGGAGTGTAAGGGAAATACTTTCTCCATACCCTCGCCGAAAGAAACACGGCGTACGGTAAAGGTTTCGGTAGCCCCGCCGCCATCGCGGGCGATGACCGTGCCGGTAAAGACCTGAATACGGGTCTTATCCCCTTCTTTAATTTGTTTGTGTACGCGAACGGTATCCCCAATATCAAAATCAGCGATATTTTCTTTGGTTTGTTCACGTTCTATTTTTTCTATGATACTGTTTTTCATAAGCTAAACCCTGTTTTCCGTGGAAAAGAGGCTTGTTTCTAAGGGTGAATTGACGTTGGTCAAGCCCCAATTCTTTCTATTTTTATGCTTTTCTTGCTACGAATACCCTGTCCCAACTGTGACACCCATTAAGCAAAATGAGCCATCTTGTCACAAAAACACAGGAAAAAATGTAACACCTATTTTTTTATTTCATTGGCATTAAACAGGTTACAACCATTATAATTTTTTTTGGCACAGCGCATGCTTAATAGTTGCATCAACAAAAAAACATAAAAAAGGAAACCATTATGTCAAAAGTATTAGGAATAGATTTAGGAACGACCAATTCGTGCATGGCCCTAATGGAAGGTGGCGAACCCACGGTGATCCCCAACGCTGAGGGCAGCCGTACCACCCCTTCGATTGTGGCGTTTACCAAAGAAGGCGAGCGCTTGGTGGGTCAGGCGGCCAAACGTCAGGCGGTTACCAACCCACACAACACCATTTTTTCGGTTAAGCGGTTTATGGGTCGGAAATATGATGAAGTGAAAGAAGAAGCGAAGCGCATGCCCTATGAAGTAGTAAAAGCACCTAACGGGGATGCGAACATTAAAGTGGGCGATAAAACCTACTCTCCCCCAGAAATTTCTTCGATGATTTTGCAAAAATTAAAGTCGGACGCCGAAGCCTATTTAGGTGAGAAAATCACCGAGGCTGTCATCACAGTACCTGCTTATTTTAACGACACCCAACGCCAAGCCACCAAAGATGCCGGCAAAATTGCGGGTCTGGAAGTCTTGCGTATTATTAATGAGCCGACAGCGGCTTCATTAGCCTATGGCCTGGATAAGAAATCGGAAGAGAAAATTGCGGTCTATGATTTGGGCGGTGGTACCTTTGATATTTCCATCTTGGAAATTGGCGATGGCGTGTTTGAAGTTAAAGCCACCAACGGAGATACCCACCTGGGTGGAGATGATTTTGACCAAGTCATTATCGATTGGTTGGCCCATGACTTCAAACAAGAACAAGGGGTAGACCTAACCCAAGACCCCATGGCGTTACAACGCCTGAAAGAGGCTGCGGAAAAAGCAAAAATTGAACTGTCTTCGTCTCAAAGTACCGATATCAATCTTCCGTTCATTACGGCGGATGCATCAGGTCCGAAACACTTGAATGTGACCCTGAGCCGTGCCAAGCTGGAAAACCTCGTGGGTAAACTTGTTGCCCAATCGCTAAAGCCCACCGAGGCGTGCGTAAACGATGCCGGAATTGGCAAATCAGAAGTCAAAGAAGTCGTTTTGGTAGGTGGCTCAACCCGTATGCCATTGGTACAGCAAGAAGTGGGCAAGTTCTTTGGTAAAGAAGTACACAAAGGCGTTAACCCCGACGAGGTGGTCGCCATTGGTGCCGCGGTGCAAGGCGGTGTTTTAAAAGGAGATGTGAAAGACGTTCTTTTGCTCGACGTGACCCCGCTCACCTTAGGTATCGAAACCATGGGAGGCATCTCTACGCCCTTGATCGAGCGCAACACAACCATCCCCACCAAGAAAAGCCAGGTGTTCAGTACCGCAGCCGACAATCAACCCCAGGTAGACATACATGTTCTCCAAGGAGAGCGTAAAATGGCCACGGACAACAAAACCATCGGCCGGTTTTCACTAGACGGGATTGCACCTGCACCACGGGGAGTTCCTCAAATTGAGGTGACCTTTGATATTGATGCCAATGGCATATTGCATGTGAGTGCCAAGGACTTGGGAACTGGAAAAGAACAAAAAATCACGATCAAATCAGACAGCGGACTCACGGAACAAGATATTGAGAAGATGGTTAAAGAAGCCGAAGAACATGCGGCCGAAGACGAAGCAAAAAAAGAGCAAGTCGAAACCCGTAACCAAGCGGATGCCCTCGTGTTCCAAACGGAAAAAATGCTCGAAGAACAAGAGCAGGTACCCGACGAAGTGAAGCAACAAATACAGGTAAAAGTAGACGACCTGAAAGAAGCGCTCAAGGGTTCTGACATCGAAGCCATAAAAACAGCGATGGAGGCCCTTACCCAAGAGGCGCAAAACATCTATGCCCAGGCTGCGCAACAAGCTCAAGGTTCAGCAGATGCTGCGGATCAAGCTAGCGGGAGTGAACACGCTCAGGATAGCTCAGAAACGGTCAACGACGAAGGAGAAGAGGTCATTGATGCCGATTTTGAAATGGTCGATGACGAAGACGAAAAGAAATAACCCTTTGCCCCGTTCGGCGCCTGCCGAACGGGAAAACATTAGAACAATCACTAACAACCCATAACAGGAGAAAATACTATGGCAAAAAAATTCCAGCCATTAGGAGATAGAGTACTCGTAGAACCGCAATCTGCGGAAGAAGAGCAAAAAGGCGGCATCATTATTCCTGATTCCGCAAAAGAAAAACCCCAACAAGGTACGGTCATTGCCTTGGGCACCGGCGGCAAAGACGAAGACGGAAACCCGATCGAGTTCCGGGTCAACATCGGCGACACCGTACTCATGCCCAAATACGGCGGGACTGAACTAAAATTAGATGATAAAACCTACCAGATCGTTCGCGAAAACGACCTCTTGGGCGTATTGCAATAGTCTGAACTTAACATAACACAGGAGAACAAATATGTCAGCAAAACAATTGATATTTGACGCAGAAGCGCGCCAGAAAATTCTAAGCGGTGTAGAGCAACTCAGCCGTGCCGTAAAAGTTACCTTGGGACCCCGTGGTCGCAATGTGGCCCTGGACAAGAGCTTTGGCTCACCCACCGTTACCAAAGACGGGGTTTCCGTAGCTAAAGAAATCGAACTGGAAGACCCGTTTGAAAATATGGGTGCTCAAATGGTTCGTGAAGTATCCAGCAAAACCAGTGACATCGCGGGTGATGGAACCACTACAGCTACCGTACTGGCTGAAGCGATCTATCGCGAAGGTTTGAAAAATGTAACCGCTGGATCAAACCCCATGTCACTAAAGCGGGGTATTGATGCCGCAGTAGAGAGCATCGTCGAAGACTTGAAAAAACAAAGTAAAGTCGTCAAAGACAGTGCCGAAATTGCCCAAGTGGCAACCATCTCTGCCAACGGAGATACGACCATTGGTGAAATCATCGCCGATGCCATGGATAAAGTGGGTAAAGACGGAACCATCACCGTGGAAGAAGCCAAAGGCATCGAAACCTCATTGGACGTGGTAGAAGGAATGCAGTTTGACAAAGGATATTTGTCTCCCTACTTCGTGACCAACTCCGAAGCCATGGAAGTTCAACTCGAAGATGCATACATCCTGCTCTTCGAGAAAAAAATCTCCAACCTGCAAGACTTGTTGCCCTTGCTACAAAATGTAGCTAAACAAGGGAAGCAGTTGCTGATCATTGCAGAAGACATCGAGGGTGAAGCACTCGCCACATTGGTGGTCAACAAATTGCGTGGCACCTTAAATGTTTGTGCGGTTAAAGCACCTGGATTTGGTGACCGTCGCAAAGCGATGATGGAAGATATTGCCGTACTTACCGGCGGAAAATTCATCACCGAAGACCTAGGCATCAAACTAGAAAGCGTACAAATAGAAGACCTGGGAAGTGCGCGTAGCATCACCATAGACAAAGACAACACCACCATCGTTGAAGGAGCAGGTCAAACCGCAGACATCAAAGCGCGTATTGAGCAAATCCGTCGCCAAATCGAAGACTCAACTTCTGATTACGATCGGGAAAAACTGCAAGAGCGCCTGGCGAAACTCGCCGGTGGTGTAGCCGTTATCAACGTCGGTGCCGCAACTGAAACCGAAATGAAAGAGAAAAAAGCCCGGGTAGAAGATGCCTTGCATGCAACCCGTGCAGCGGTTGAAGAAGGTATTGTTGCCGGTGGTGGAACCGCCCTCATCCGTTCTCAAAAAGCCCTCGCTGGTTTAGACTTGAGCGGTGACGAAGCCATTGGAATACAGATCGTTTCTAAAGCGATTGAAGCCCCCTTGCGCCAATTGGTCACCAATGCCGGTAAAGAAGGAGCTATTGTAGTAGAGCATGTTAAAAATGCGGAAGGAAGCAATGGGTATGATGTAGCCAACGATGCCTACGTTGACCTGGTCAAAACCGGGATCATTGACCCGACTAAGGTGACGCGCTCTGCCCTGCAAAATGCAGCCAGCATTGCATCTCTGTTATTAACCACGGAATGCATGATCACCGACATCCCAGAAAAGAACCCTCCTGCAGCACCCGCAGGTATGGATGGCATGGGTGGCATGGGCGGCATGATGTAAAAAGCATCATTTGTCCATTGACAAAACTCAAACGGGGCGCAACGATTGCGCCCCGTTTTTTATTTATTGATAACCCATAGCGGAGGAAAACGCATTGAACATAGATTATTTAAATGCAGCGAAAGAAAAAGTGGAAAACATCCCAGTTTTTATTAACCTGATTTCAAAACGCGTTCGGCAATTAAACGCCGGACAGCGTCCCTACGTAAAACCGGACAACCCCAACATGTCCCACCTCGACATAGCCCTCAAAGAAGTCGCCGAAGGAGCCATCACCTACGAAGAACTTCCAGAGGAGTAAACCCTATTGCCTGAACACCTTTAACAGGCGAAGTCCTTCTTCGCCTGTTTTTTTATGAGCAACAAAAAACCATCCGCCAACACAACCCTGGTAACCAACCGGAAAGTCCGGCACAATTATACCATCATCGAATCCTTTGAGGCGGGGCTTGTGCTCAAAGGCACCGAAGTCAAATCCATACGAGAAGCTAAATGTAGTTTGGACGAAAGTTTTGCCATGATCGAACATCATGAAGTTTGGATCCATCAACTTCGGATCGAACCTTACTCGCATGGCAACCAGTTCAACCACGACCCTTTAAGACTAAAAAAAGCCTTGCTCCATCGAACAGAAATCAAACGATTGATCGGACAAATTCAACAAAAAGGCTACACCCTGATCCCCCTAAAACTCTACACGAAACGAGGAAAGGTGAAAATCGCCTTGGGTCTGGGAAAAGGTAAAGACCAACAAGACAAACGGGAATCCTTGAAAAAACGTACCACCGACCGAGAAATGCAACGCGCCATGCGCAACCGTTAACCCACTGCATTTTTAGTTTGAGATTCTCCCACGTTTTAGACAGATACATCCTTATGAAAACTGAGGTCATAGCCATTGCAAATCAAAAAGGCGGGGTAGGGAAAACCACCACCGCCATTAACCTGGCAGCCTGTTTGGCAGAACGTAAGAAAAAAACCCTTTTAGTAGATCTAGACCCTCAAGGAAACGCTACCAGCGGTTTAGGAATGGATAAAATTGAAAACGGCAGCATTTACCTCCCTCTCATTGGAGAAGGACATGCCCCAGACTTCATCCGAGTGACCCCCTACCCTTTTCTGGACATCATTTCTGGCGAGGTCGACTTAGCTGGAGCAGAAATAGAAATCGCTCGTATGGACGGGCACCTGTTCCGTTTGCGGGATGCCTTGTCACCCATCCTTGAATCTAATCGGTATGACTTCATTGTATTTGATTGCCCCCCCTCCTTGGGAATTCTTACCATGAATTCCTTGGTTGCCGCCCACCATGTACTCATCCCTCTTCAAGCCGAGTACTATGCACTGGAAGGCTTAAGTGTCATCTCCAACCTGGTCTCTCAAGTAAAAGAAAACCAAGCCAACCCCGACCTAAACATCGAAGGGATTGTGCTCACCATGTTCGACGGACGTACCAACCTGGCTCACGAAGTGGAGGAAGAGGTTCGGGAACATTTTAAAGAAACCGTTTACGAAACCCGCATTCCTCGGAGTGTTCGCCTAGGGGAAGCGCCTAGCTTCGGCAAACCCATTACCAAATACGCACCGGGGTCTCAAAGTGCCTTGGTGTATCGCGAACTCGCCCGGGAGTTTCTTGAACGTCGGCAAATCAAAGCCATCGACCCCTTCTTGCTGGACGACCCCGAAGACACCTAACCCCCCCCAAGCAAATCATTTATTTACATTTAAAATTGCCTTTTCAAAAAAGAATGGTTTAAATGGTGAATATGTTCTTTAGAAAACACTAATTTGTTGCGTTTCGACGCAGTTGTTCATTCAGAAACCGCCAAGTTTATTTGATAGTGAACAACGAAATCGAAGGCACTCGCTTGGCTCCCCAGTTCGGGGTGAGCGATGCCACCCGCATCAACCAAGCCTTGTTCATACCCGACAACCAGTTTGCCTTTTCTTGGAATGCCGTGCCTGGAAGCATCTACCAAGTACAAGCGACCCCCGATTTGTTAACACCTTGGCAGGACATTACCCCGGAAATGGTGGGCACCAACCAGGTCTTCTGGCAACAGGAAGACATCAGTAATTTCGATCGCTTGTTTTTTAAAGTGAAAAAAGGAGAAATAGGGTGTATAGATGAGTAAGTTATATTTTTTTTCCATGATGTTTTTTTCTTTATTCGAGATCTCACAAGCAGGAATTCTATACAACGACATCCCTGACTACACTGTAGTTCCTTCGGGTGACCCTTTTAATCCAGATGTTTTCGACATTGATTTTGATAATAATGGGATTGTAGATTTTAAAATAGTTGGGCATGATGTTAGTGTTATTAGTGTAGAACTTCCCGAGACAACGTATACACCTGCGAACAATGATCTTTTGGGTTCGCCTGTTGTTCCATTGTCATTTAATGAGTTTTGGGATGGCACAGGGTACACGTTAGCATCACAGTCAAATTTGTTAGTGACTGATTGCAGAGACACACCTGCTGGTGTGGCATGTGGAGGCAACTTCAATTGGGAGACTTTTAACGATGAATATATAGGCGCACTCTTTGAAATTAATGGGGATACTCATTTTGGTTGGATTGGGGTTGACGCTCGACTTGGAGCCCTTGAAATAAGGGACTGGGCGTATGAAACCAACCCAAACACTGGCATTGTGGTGGGCGCTATTCCCGAGCCAGGGAGCTTGTCGTTGATTTTGCTGGGCGGTCTTGCTCTCTACTTCCGTAGGCGGTTTATTTGATGTGAGAAAGGATTAAAGAATGAAAAGAGCACTTTTTAGTTTAGGGATGGTTTTATGGGTACCGGTTTTTGCGGCTATTCAGTATTCAGGAATCCAGAACATAGAACTTTTTCCTAATAGTGATGACTTGCCCTCAAGCGGGTTTGCGTTTGATGTTAATGGGGATCTTATGGTGGACTACACCATAGCTGGAGAACGAAACCTATCCGTCTCGTATTTACAACTAATGCCTTCTGCCGGTGCCTCGTTTGACGTTGTGAGTGCTTCAGGCACAAACTGGGTAAACGATGCGGCTGATGGTTCCTTATGGAATGCCGCAGTACCTGTGTCAGGTACGCCAGATGCGTATCTGTTTATATCAAGAGAGCTCACAGAGGATGATGGCTCTGGTCAAGGCACAACTTATGGTGAGTACAGGAGTGAACTTTTCGCTGCTGATGATCAACATTTTATCGGACTTTCTTTTGATATTTCGGGTGAAACCCATTACGGTTGGATGCAAGTACAGATTAACCAGAATGGTTTGTTAAGAGATCGCATGACGATCATTGATTGGGCGTATGAAACTAACCCAAACACCGGCATTGTAGTGGGTGCCATCCCCGAACCGGGGAGTTTGTCGTTGATTTTGGTGGGCGGTCTTGCTCTCTACTTCCGTAGGCGGTTTATTTGATTTGAGAAAGGATTAAAGAATGAAAAGAGCACTTTTTAGTTTAGGGATGGTTTTATGGGTACCGGTTTTTGCGGCTATTCAGTATTCAGGAATCCAGAACATAGAACTTTTTCCTAATAGTGATGACTTGCCCTCAAGCGGGTTTGCGTTTGATGTTAATGGGGATCTTATGGTGGACTACACCATAGCTGGAGAACGAAACCTATCCGTCTCGTATTTACAACTAATGCCTTCTGCCGGTGCCTCGTTTGACGTTGTGAGTGCTTCAGGCACAAACTGGGTAAACGATGCGGCTGATGGTTCCTTATGGAATGCCGCAGTACCTGTGTCAGGTACGCCAGATGCGTATCTGTTTATATCAAGAGAGCTCACAGAGGATGATGGCTCTGGTCAAGGCACAACTTATGGTGAGTACAGGAGTGAACTTTTCGCTGCTGATGATCAACATTTTATCGGACTTTCTTTTGATATTTCGGGTGAAACCCATTACGGTTGGATGCAAGTACAGATTAACCAGAATGGTTTGTTAAGAGATCGCATGACGATCATTGATTGGGCGTATGAAACTAACCCAAACACCGGCATTGTAGTGGGTGCCATCCCCGAACCGGGGAGTTTGTCGTTGATTTTGGTGGGCGGTCTTGCTCTCTACTTCCGTAGGCGGTTTATGGGTTAACATAATGCGGGAAAAGGTATCCGAGAAGGAGCCACCCCTACATTGGTAAGCTAAGCAATTGGGTTTTGTTGTCGGTTTTGTTGTTGTTTCCGTAAAAATGCCAGTACGGCTTCGTTGTCGTTTTCTTGCAAATGGCGTTCTAACGTGGTTAACTCGTGTTGGATAGCTTGAATTTCTTGGGTAATGGCATCCCGATTGGTATCGATAATATCAATCCACATATCTGGATGTCCCGCGGCAAGGCGGGTCATCGATTCATACCCCGTGGCGCACAATTCTTTTAGCCCTTCGGGCATCCCTTCCCGGGCAATGGCCCCCATTAACGCAGAAGAAACCAAGTGAGGTAAATGGCTAACCCGTGCCACCCATTGATCATGGTTGCGGGCATCCATCACCTGAATACGAGCACCAAGGTATTCCCAAAAGGTGGCTACGCTATGTTGTTGCGCTACCGCAGGCGTCTTGGGTGGAGTCAACACCACGGTAGCCCCCTCATACAAGTCCTTACGGGCCACGCTCAATCCCGATTGCTCAGAGCCACACATAGGATGGCTCCCTATGTAGACCCCTCCCCCTTCCTGCACGGCTTTTTCCATTTGTTCGTGCAACCATTGCTTGGTACTCCCCACGTCGGTTATAACACATCCTGCAGGGATGGTGTTTTGTATTTCTTTAAAGAGGTGAGGAATCCGTTTCACTGGAGTGCAAAAGATCAGCAGTTCTGCCTCGCTCACGGCTTCTTGTAAGGAATCAGTCAAGGTATCAAACCAACCGGTTTGTTGGGCCGCATCCAAGGTTGCTTTACGACGGGCATAGCCGGTCACCTTTCCTTTGTACCCACGGGCATGCAACGCCGCTGCAATGGAACCGCCCATCAATCCGATGCCAACAACCCCAATATGCGATGGCAGGCTCATGGTTAGGCATGACCTCCAGCTTGTCTATATACCGCCTTGCCAATAAAAAAGGGCCCCATACGTTCCATGTGTTCCCCCGTCTGTTCGGTTGAGCGCATGGTTTCTACTAACTTGGATAAGGGCGCCAGTCGAGGCCCAATTAAGGCAATGGTGAAATCGTTATCGGCGGCATCCACTCCGAAACTGGCCAGTCGGATATCGTGCCCGTAGTCTTGTGAGCCGTAGGCAAAGCCAATACGACCATGTTCACTGAGGATTTTTTTTCGGTGATCTTCTGGCAACCGATAAAAGCCGTTTTTGCGCTTTAGAGGATACCAAATTTGCCAGGGCCAAGCGGGGTTTAACGCCCTGCTGATAGGTCGGTCTACCAATACTTCATCCAGTTCTTGTTCATAACCAATCGTGTAGGACCGCCCCATCATGGTGTACTCAGGCAGGGCGGTATAGGAAGCAAAGACACTGTTGCGCAAAAAGGCGGACCATTCTGAGACAAAATAGGATTCGTCTTCGCTCCAGGTCAACACGCCTATCCCAGCAGGGTCTAATGCGGATTGTAGGATCACAACAGGTAGGTTTGCATGAGGGCATTCCGAAGACCAATCTGGCATTTCACGGATGTCGGTAAACACCCGCAACTGCATCCATAAGCGGCGTTCGCTGTAGATCTCCTTGCCTTGTTGATCCCTTCCGGCTTCCCGGATTTCCGGTATGTTATGCGTATTCATATTTAATGGCTTTTTTTAAGTTCTGCGCTGGTGCCCCCATTCATAAAGTGACGCACAATATCTTTGGTATCCTGGGGAAAATCATTTTTTACGATCCAGGTTAGGTACCCCGTTTCACTTTTAGCCAACATGTCCAAGGACCGCCCCTGCATTTTTCCAAAGTTCACCACAACCGTATCCCCCCGCCACTTCAAGCGACCGGATCGATCCGCCCATTCGGGGTCCCGTGGATTACAAAATTCATCTAACTCACCTAAGCTGCTTGGCAAATCCTTGTATTTCTGATACTGCCCTTCCATCACCCGAATGGTCGCTTTTACATCATCCACTGCATTATGGGCCCCCTCATGCGATTCTCCCGCATAAAAGGCCAATGCAGCACTCAAATCACGGGGTTCTTTTCGATGAAATACTCGTTGGGCATCAAACACAAATCGATCGTCCATACGAAAGGTTTTGCCACAACGTTGGAATTCTTCTTGTAACATCGGAATATCAAAATGCAGGATATTAAATCCGCCCAAGTCACATCCTTCAAAGACCTGTTCTACTTCATTAACGACTTCCTTAAACGTAGGAGCGTCTTTCACATCTTCATCGGTGATGTGATGTATCTCGGTAGATTCTGGTGGTATCGGCATCTCTGGGTAGCACCTAAAATAGTCCTCTGTCCGATTCCCGTCCGGGTGTAAGGTGATGACCGACAAATCAATGATGCGATCCACCTTGCGGTTTATTCCCGTTGCTTCAATATCAAATACCGCCAACGGGCGTAATAAATGTAAGCCTTCCATGCGCACTCTTTCTTTTTCAGGTTGAGAATTTCATAAGTTGTATTGACTCATGCGTCAACATCAACCACATAAGCGCATATGTTTACAAAAAGAAATTGGGTATTTATTGCGGGTGTACTTGCCACTTATTTTTTTATGAACCCAGTGGTTTTTGCCGCTGGAGGTGGTGATCATATTGTCAATATCATCTTACTTGAGCTGGTGACCATCATCATCGCTGCCAAGATTGGAGGGCACGTCTTTGAATGGCTAAACATGCCTGCGGTCCTCGGTGAGTTGTTTGCGGGCGTGTTCTTGGGAAACCTCTCGCTGCTAGGGTTTGTAGACCTCACCTTCATGGAGAACGAACAGCTCCTTTTGATCCTAGCAGAAATCGGCGTTATCTTCCTTTTATTTGAGGTTGGGTTGGAATCAAGCGTCAAGGAGCTAACCAAAGTGGGCCTATCGTCGTTGTTGGTTGCCCTTTTAGGTATCGCAGCCCCCTTCATTCTTGGATATGCATGTTCTAGCCTGTTTCTTCCCGAAGCCAATGGACTGGTTCATGTTTTTATAGGGGCAACGCTTTGCGCGACGAGTGTGGGGATCACGGCCAGAGTGCTCAAAGACATCAAAAAAACCGACACCAAAGAATCTCGCATTATTTTAGGGGCGGCGGTGATTGATGACGTCTTAGGACTCATCATTTTGGCCTTGGTTACTGGCGCCATTCATGCCAGCAACGCAGGTGGAGGTAGCCTACACATATCCGACATTGCCTGGTTACTCGGAAAATCGGTCCTGTTTTTTGTGGTGACCATCCTCATTGGCATCTATATTTCTCCCAACCTTTTCAGGCTTGCCTCCAAGTTACGAGGCGAAGGCATGTTGCTTGCCTCTACGCTCGTTATGTGTTTCGGATTGGCTTGGTTTGCCAGCTTTATAGGTTTGGCGCCGATTGTCGGCGCCTTTTGTGCCGGCCTCATCCTTGACGAAGCCCACTACAAAGAATTCACCATGTCCCAAGAGTACGGAGGTCAAAAAATTGAAGACCGTATTGAGCCCATCAGCGCCTTCCTCGTCCCCATCTTTTTCGTTCTTATGGGGATGAAGGTAGACCTACTGGATTTTACCAAAATTGATATTCTCGGATTTGCCCTTACCCTTAGCCTCGTTGCCATCGTAGGAAAACAACTTTGCTCCTTTGGGGTCCTTTCCAAAGGCACCAATAAATGGGCGGTAGGTGTGGGCATGATCCCCCGGGGAGAAGTCGGATTGATTTTTGCCCTCCAAGGTGCCACGTTGCGACTCAATGGCGAACCGGTCATCAGTTCCTCAACCTACACCGCAGTGGTGATCATGGTGGTCATAACCACCCTCATCACCCCACCTGTACTGAAAATTTTAATGACAAAAAACAGCACTAAAGATATCAACGAAGGGAAACATTAACATGGATACACAACCTCTATACGCAGAACGCATCGGCGGAGATCAATTCGGGAAAAGCACCGAAATCTATAAATTCGAAAAAATTAAACGTGCAAAACAAGCGGCTCGCGAAGCCCATCCCGATACCGAACTCTTAGACTTTGGCGTAGGCGAACCCGACAAAAGAGCGCCCGAAGCCATTCGCCAAGCCCTAAAAAAAGAAGTCGATCTCCCAGAAAACCGCGGTTACGCCGATAATGGCATACCCGAATTTAAACAAGCAGCGTCGACTTACATGAACACCTTTTTTGGCGTTTCTGACCTCGACCCCGAAACGGAAATTTGCCACAGCATTGGCTCCAAACCGGCCCTTGCCATGCTCCCCCTCTGTTTCATCAATCCCGGCGATTACGTCATCATGACCGTTCCCGGTTACCCCGTACTAGGTACCCACGCCCAATACTTAGGAGGCAAAGTCCACAACGTACCCCTCCTAAAAGAAAACGGATTTATGCCCGACCTGCAAAACATCCCAGAGGAAATCCTAGAAAAAACCAAACTGTTTTATATAAACTACCCCAACAATCCGACCGGAGCGATGGCGACCCCAGCATTTCTCGATGCCCTTATTGCCTTGGCAGAAAAACACCACTTCTTGATCGTACATGACGCTGCCTACGCAACCCTCACCTACGAACAACCCGGCATGTCCATTTTCAGCCGCCCCGGTGGAAAAGAAACCGCCATCGAATTGCACTCCATGAGTAAAAGCTACAACATGACCGGGTGGCGCTTGGCCTTTGTCAGTGGTCATAAAGGGGCTGTTAGTGCCTTTGCCGAAGTAAAAGATAACGTCGATTCAGGACAATTCAAGGCCATACAAAAAGCCGCCTGCGTAGGCATTGCGGACAAATCTCTAGCCAATGGCATACGTGACCACTACCAAGAACGCTTGAAAAAAATGGTACACGCCCTACAATCGGTAGGTTTTGATGCCACCATGCCCGGAGGCAGCTTCTTCCTGTACCTACCCGCACCCACGGGTGCCGGAAACATCACCTTCGCGAATGCCGAAGAGGCGTCCCAATATCTCATCAAAGAATGCTGTATTTCTACGGTACCTTGGGATAATGCTGGAGCCTTCCTGAGATTTTCCGCCACCTTTGAATCTGCAGGCAAAGAGGACGATGATCGGGTCATCCATGAGCTACAACAACGACTCCAAAAAGCAGACCTAAAGTTCAACTAAACTTAACCAGGGGCGACAGAATCGTCGCCCCTGGTTCCCCATTATGAAAGCCATACTCGACCTTTTACCTATTGTTTTTTTCGGGGTTGCCTATTTTGCCTTTGGCAAAGACTTCTACTTTGCCACCTCCGTATTCATGGTCGCCATGACCATGCAAGTGGCCATGACCTATGTTTGGTACAAGCAAGTAGACAAAACCCTCTTCTACTCCTGGCTCATTGTCCTCGCTCTTGGAGCCTTGACACTCGTGTTCCGAAATGAAGCCTTCCTCAAATGGAAATCCACGGTCATCTACTGGATTTTTGCCGGCATTTTATGGGCTACTGTACAAGCCGGCAAAGAACCCATCATAAAAAAACTCATGCAAAAAGCGTTACGTATGCCCGATGAAAAATGGCGCTGGCTCAACAACGCCTTCATCTGGTTCTTGGTCATCGGGGGCTTTCTCAACTTAGCCATCGCCTACGGACTATCGGAAACCATCTGGGTCAACTTCGATCTCTACGGACAACCCATCATCATGCTCCTATTTATGTTCTTCATTTTTTACCAACTGCGCCACTACATCGAAGAACCCGAAGACCCCCAATCTGAATAAATCCCCAAACCCATGATACGCACCCTCTTCTTTTTTATCGTCTTTTGGCTTTACCAACTCGCCATTACCCCATTCTTACTCCTGACCACGCTATTCTACTACACCCGCTGGCGTTCCGGAGCCCTGCACATCGCTCGTCTCATGAGCCGCATCTGGGCACGCAGCCTCGTATGGGTCAGCGGTGCCCGAGTCACCGTACATGGGCAGACCAACGTCCCCCAAAAACAGCCCGCCCTTTTTGTCAGCAACCACCAAGGCGCTTTTGATATCCCCTTACTCCTCACCTACCTAGGACGACCTGTGGGATTTGTTGCCAAAAAAGAACTTAAAAAAATCCCCCTTGTCAGTGCCTGGATGAAATACATCGGTTGCCTTTTTCTCGACCGAAGCGATCGCCGCTCCTCACTAGAAACCGTAAAACAAGCCATCGAATATCTCCAAGGCACCATTTCACTGGTTATTTTTCCCGAGGGCACCCGAAGCAACGGACCCGACATGCGCCCCTTCAAAAAAGGTAGCCTCAGTATCGGTATCAAAGCCGGGGTGCCCATTGTTCCGGTCACCGTAAAAAACACCTACCGGCTCAAAAAAGGAGACACTCCCTACATTCAGGCGGCCGACGTTGAAATCTTTATCCACGACCCCATAGATCCCACTACCTTAGACAAACAACAGGTCGACACCCTCGCGGAAACCGTGGAACACATCGTTGCCAGCCCCCTTAAAAATGAACATCTAGCGTAATGCCAAACTGCGCCGGATCCCCATGACTGGTGTACAACGAATCTTCAAACTGAGGCGGTTCCAACCCAAAATAAAAAGCACGTACATCGTATGCCTCATCCAGCACATTTCGCCCCCAAAAACGAACGCTCCACCGATTGGCTGCATAACCAAAACTAGCATGTAAAAGATGGTACACCTCCGACGTAAAATCATGACTATCCGAAAAATAATACGCATCCTTACCCTCAACCTCAACTTGAAAAAACCACCGTGCTAAAGGCGACCATCTCGTACCTACCTGATACGACCAAGAAGGGGCCTGAGGGGCTTCCCGATCTCGCAACGAGTTTCCCTCCTCCAAATCCGTGTCATAATCCGAAAAACGCGCCTCCAACAAGCCCACATTTCCAAACAACCGCCACGACGGGAGCAACCGAACCTGCCCCTCAAATTCCAGCCCCACATGCTCACCCTCGGCCGCATTATCTACCAAATACGTAAACGAAGTGGGGTCTTCAGGATCCAATTGAGCATGGGTACCTATCTGAACATCATACCGCCGCATATAAAACAAACCCGCTTTTCCTTTCCAGCGACCGTCTTCCGATGACCCTTGAATCCCAACCTCAACATCATACAGCGACTCAGGGTCATATACCCGTTGCGCATCCGGCACCGCATCATCCTGGTTCACCCCGCCCCCTTTAAAGCCCCTGGAAAACGAAGCGTACCCACTCCACCGCTCATTCAACCTCCCCCTCACACCCAAACGCGTCCCCCACAACGGTTCCGCTTCATCCAACCCAACACCTTGATTATCCTCATACTCAAACCACTGATGTTCAAAACGAGCCCCACCCTCAACAGACCAAACCTCATCCAAGGCATACACCCCATCGGCAAACAACGCCCCACTCCAATGCACATAATCACTTTCTACCCCAACAAAACCCTCATTCACATCCGACTCATCCAACCAACGTAACTCCGACCCCACACGCCAATGCCGACCCTCCTCCGGTTGATAAGACAACACCGCCTCTTGCCCCGCACTACGACGGGTTCGATCCGTCCGATCAAAAAAGGAATAGGCATACCCCTCAGCAACCGGATCAAAAAAATACGGTGCGCCTGCCCAAAAATCCGGATTACCCCAATCCCCATCATAGCTATACACCATATCGCTATGTTGAAAAAAACCAGCCAAATCCAAACCCCAAATCGGACTCAGCGACAAGGCACCCTCCCAACTCACCGCTACCGTCTCCTGACTATCCTCACCCGGTTCATCCGAATACGTATCCAACCCATTATTATCTGGAGCCCAAGCATCATATCCATTATCCGCATTCAACCACAACGCCGAAAACAACCACGTCATCTTCTCACCAGGATCAAACTTCAATTTCGCCCGTCCAGTCCACTCCTCGCGACCATTCGTATCCTTACGTCCCAAAAAAACATTGTCCCGAAAACCATCTTGTTGATGATGATACAACGAAAGCCGCAACGCCCAATCCTCCGACAAGGGCTGATTCACCATCACCCCATTGGCCACCAAGGCATCGGTTCCCACGGTGGTCTGCAACAACCGCTCCACATACGGCACCGGCTCCTTCGATCGAACCTCAATATTGCCTGCCATACCACGCCCCCCCCTTTTTACCGGTTGAGGTCCACGTTCAATCACCACCTCTTGCAAATCAAACAAAGCCCCCGCCATACCAATCCCTTCCAAATGCACCCCATCAACCGCATAGCCTACCGAAAAATTGGGAACCCCCTCGCCGGCAAACTGACTTCGCTCACCAATACCCCTCAACTGAAAATACCGAGGGCGAGACGTACCCCCAGAATACGTCGTGTTAGGAGAAAAGCCCAACATATCCTGGAGATGATGAGCACTTTTGGTACGCGCATCCCCCAAGGTTAATTCACTCGCTCCCGCAAAACCCTCCGCCTCAAAAACAGAAGATTTCGGGCTTCCCTTAACCACCACCACATCCGCAGCCCCCTCCTCAGCAACCACAGATCCACAACTCCAAGCGACGCATATCGCAACAACAACATATCTCATCTCATTTCCTTTCCTACGCCGGTATCACCCGGATCAGGTTCAAAGGGTCACCGGACGATCCGGACTCTCAGGCACCCAAGGCGCCTCCCCTAGTTCTACAAAACACCCCAAAACAAAAAGTAGGGCAAAGCAAGCAAACACGCCAAAAAACTACGTTCATTTTTAAGTTGGCTAAATCCCCCTTTTTGTTTTAGATTAACGCAAACTCAATTTAGAAGGAACACTATGGCGATAAACGTAACAATACCCGAACTAGGAGAAGGCATAGAAAAAGGAGATGTCGTTGGCATACTCGTACAGCCCGGAGATCAAGTACAAGCAGACCAACCGCTGCTAGAAATGGAAACCGGAAAAGCGACCGTAGAGCTACCCGCACCTCAGGATGGCACCATTGCCGAAATTCTTGTATCAGAAGGCGATTCCGTTGCCATTGGGGACACCGTCATGCGCATGGAAGGAGATGCCCAAACCGCAGCTCCTGCCGCTCCCGCACCCGAACCCCCAACACCCAAAGAAGAAAAAACACCTGCTCCAGAACCACAGCCGCAACCCCAAACCAACCAACCTACTGAAGAGCAAGAAATAGATATTGTGGTACCAGAACTAGGTGAAGGTGTAGAATCTGGCGATGTGGTAGGCATCTTAGTATCTCCGGGGGATGACGTCGAAGCCGAACAAGGCATTATCGAAATGGAAACCGGAAAAGCCACCGCCGAACTACCCGCCCCATCTGCTGGACAAATCATCGAAATTTCTGTGCAAGAAGGAGACAAAAAGAACGTAGGCGATGTGATTGGCAAAATGCGCGTTGCAGGAACCTCTGCTGCCCCTGCAGCTTCGACAGCGGCACCAGCAACCCCTGAACCCGCTCCTGCGGCAACCGAAAAAACGTCAGAAAAGCCGGCGCCCCCCCCTGCGATTGCCCCCGTGAAGCGAAGTAGCTCCGCTCCCATTCCTGCAGCCCCTTCCGTCCGCAAATTTGCCCGTGAAATTGGAATCGACATTAGCACGGTTCCTGGCAGCGGTCCCAAAGGACGTATTTCCATAGAAGATGTTAAAGCGTGGTCTCGTAAAAAGAATTCCGAGGCACCTGCCCCCAGTGCAGGCGGCACTTTTTCGGGTGTAACGGTTCCTCCCCTGCCCGATTTTTCAGCGTTTGGTAATATCAAACGGGAGCCCATGAGCACCATTCGCAAATTGACCAAGGATCATATGGCGATGTGCTGGAGCACCATCCCGCATGTGACCAATTTTGATGAAGCGGATATCACCGAGCTGGAAAAAATGCGTAAGAGTTTTCAGCCCAAAGCGGAGGCCGCCGGTGGCAAACTCACCGTGGCGGGCATGTTGATCAAAATTTTGGCCAGTGCCTTGAAGGCCTTCCCGCAATTTAATGTGAGCATTGATGTAGAAAATGAGGAAATCATTCATAAGGACTATTTTAATATCGGCGTGGCGGTGGATACCCCTAAGGGTTTGGTGGTGCCGGTGCTTCGGGATGTAGACCGCAAAAATATGATTGAGATTGCCGTAGAGCTGGTGGCGCTGGCCGGAGACATGCGCAAAGGTAAAATTTCACCTTCGTTGTTGCAAGGCGGTTGTATCACGCTGACGAATCTAGGTGGCTTGCATGGTAAGCATTTTACTCCCATTGTGAATCACCCTGAAGTGGCGATTTTGGGGGTTGGGCGTGCGCAAATGAAGCCCGTCTGGCAAGATGGGGCGTTTGTACCTCGCTTGATGATGCCCTTGTCGCTTTCGTATGATCATCGGGTGATTGATGGTGCCGATGGGGCTCGCTTTATGAAGTGGGTTATTGATGCCCTAGAACAGCCGTTGCTTATCTCTTTGGAGGGGTAAGCTCTTAGGTTTTTCTATAATGCAGGAACCCAGAGAGGTGGATGTTCAGGCGTTGCGTTTTGGTGGCATTGCGCGTTTGTATGGTCAGGAGGGTTTGGCAAGGCTTCAGCAAGCGCATGTGATGGTGATTGGTATTGGGGGGGTCGGTTCGTGGACTGCGGAGGCGGTTGCTCGGTCGGGCGTGGGTCGTATTTCGTTGGTTGATCTCGATGAGGTCTGTGTTTCGAATACCAATCGGCAGTTGCATGCTACGGTGGATCGGGTGGGTCAGTCTAAAATTGAGGTCATGCGAGACCGTTTGTTGGCAATTAACCCAGATTTGGTGGTAGACCTTTATCCTTTTTTTTATTCTCCGAACACGGCTTCTGTTTTGTTAGAGGCGCATCCGGATGTGGTGATTGATTGTTTTGATGCGGGGAAGTTTAAGGCACATTTGATTTGGTTTTGTCGGGAGGCGGGGGTGCCGGTGGTCACCACTGGTGGTGCTGGGGGGCGGGTTCATCCGGAATTGATTCAATGCGGCGATTTGTCGGTGGTGTTTAATGATCCCCTTTTGGCGCGGGTGCGTAAGAAGTTGCGTCAGAAGTATGGGTTTCCTCGTAAGGGGAAGATGAAGGTTGCTTGTGTGTTTTCGCCGGAGGCGATTCGGTATCCTCAGGAGGATGGTTCGGTGTGCCATACCCGCCCGGATCATTCGGATTCGCTGCGCTTGGATTGTAGTGCTGGATATGGCACGGCTTCGTTTGTGACGGGTTCGTTTGGGTTTTTTACCGCTTCGGTGGCTGTGAATTTATTGGTAAAGGGATGAACCAGGAAACGCGTTTGATGTTGGAGGGGCAGTGGGATTCGCATGTGCATCTGCATGGGTATGAGCATCCGGATCAGATGGTAAAGGCGTATGCTTCGTTGGGTATGCGTGCGGTAGTGATGACCGAGGATCCTGTGGTTTTTGGGAAGGTTGTTGAGGATTTTGGTTCTGTTGAGGGGGTTTTTCCGGCATTGGGGTTTTTACCTCATGGCTTTCCTGAAATCGAATCACTGTGGTCGTTGTTTGTGGAACGGTTGTCAGATACACGTTTTGTGGGTGAGGTGGGTTTGGATTATGCGGTTGGGGATGCGTCGTTACATCGTCGCCAACGGTTCTTTTTCGAGCGTATTGTGGCAGCTTCGGAGGGGAAGGTGTTGTCGATTCATTCTAGGAGGGCTGCGGCCGATGTGGTAGAGATTGCTAGGGATGCCCCCGGGGTTCCTGTGTTGCATTGGTTTAGTGGTGCGGTGAGTTTGTTGGAGGATTGGCCGGGTTTTGTTTCGTTTAATACGGCGATGGCTTTTTCTGAACGGGGTGAATTGTTTGCGAAGGCAGTTCCTCGGGATCGGGTGTTGTTGGAGTCGGATGGGCCTTATGTTTTGGTGGGTGACGCCCCGGTTTTGCCTCGGGATTTGGCGGGGGTCATACGCTGGTTGGCTAAGGTATGGAAGTGTGAACCGATGGTGGCGGCGGATCAGCTGCGTTCGAATGCGTTGGAGGTGTTGGCATGAGGGTGGAGTGTCCTGAATGTGGCTTTTGGTTGGCGGGTAGTCATGTGCGGTTTTGTCCGAAGTGTGATTGTGAGGTGCATTCGGTGAAACGTAATCGGGTGTATGCTATCGATGTGGTCCATCAGGGTGAGTCTGAAGTGGAGGCATTACGTAAGCTGCAGGAGGGCATTGATTATGCATTACGGCATCGGTTTAAGGGGTTGAAGGTGATCCATGGGTATGGTTCTTCGGGTTATGGTTCTATGTTAAAGGAGCGGGTTGTGGCGGCGATGAAACGGTATGCTCGTGAGCATGGGGCTAAGTTTGTGTCTGATCGTGGGAACCCGGGGGCTCATTTGTTGTATTTTTAGTTTGGGGTTGTGGTTCTTTTTGTCGGTGTTAGTTGCGGGGTTGTATGAACACGCCAGTTTTATCGTATCGCCAATGGGGTCTGGTTATGGCCGCCCTGGGCACAGGGTTGTTTAGCTTGAAATCTATTTTTATCAAGTTGGCGTATGGGTATGGCATTGACCCGCTTAGTTTGATTACCTTGCGTATGGGGTTTTCGTTTCCTTTTTATGCTGTGGTTTTGTTGGTGGTTTGGCGTGGTCCTGGTAGGAAGATGCTTGATGCTCGGCTCCTTTTTACGATTGGGTTGTTGGGGCTTACCGGCTATTATTTTTGTAGTTATTTGGATCTGATGGGGTTGCAGTATGTGACGGCTCAGTTTGAGCGCTTGTTGTTGTTTTCGTACCCGACCTTTGTGGTGTTGATTCAGTGGTTTTTTTTGCGGGAACAACCCACCCGGAATATTTTTCAGGCGTTGGGGGCTACCTATGCGGGGATTGTGGTTATTTTTGCTCATGATTTGCATCATTTGGGCAGTCAGGTTGCCAAGGGCGTAGGGTTGATCATGCTCTGTGCGTTGTTGTTTGCGGTGTATATGGTGGTGAGTAAAAAGGTGGTTCGGCGTATTGGTTCGGTGTTGTTTACGAGCTTGGCGATGTTGGTTTCGTGTGCTGCGGTTTCGGTTCATTATGTATGGGTATATCCGGCAAATGCGTTGTTGGGTTTTCCGGCACCGGTGTATGGGCTTGCAGCGGGTATGGCTTTTTTGTCTACGGTGATTCCTTCGTTTTTGATGTTGGAAGCGGTCAAGCGTATTGGACCTGATTACACCAGCATTATGGGTTCATTGGGTCCGGTTATCACGACTGGGTTGGCGATTGTGATTCTGGGAGAGTCGTTTCATTATGTTCATGCTTTGGGGATGATCTTAGTGTTGTTGGGTATTCATTTGTTGATTAAACGTAGGGGGGGGTAGCTGAGATTGAATTCGGTGAAAATAAACCTTTGCATATGAATCCTTTTTAGATAGTTGTGTAAATCCGTCATGGCTAAATATGTTTTTATTACTGGCGGAGTTATTTCTTCTTTGGGGAAGGGTATCACTTCTGCATCTATCGGTTCGTTGTTAACCAACCGGGGTTTATCTATCCGTATGTTAAAATTGGATCCGTACCTGAACATTGACCCGGGTACGATGAACCCGTATCAGCACGGGGAAGTTTACGTTACGGATGATGGCACGGAAACCGATTTGGACTTGGGCCATTACGAGCGTTTTACCGGGCAACCTACTTCGAAAAAAAGTAATGTGACGGCCGGCAGTATTTATTACGATGTGTTGGAAAAGGAACGACGGGGCGAGTACGAGGGCGAGACCGTGCAGCTTATTCCTCATGTGAGCAGTGAAATTAAGCGCCGTATTCGAGAGCTGGAAGAGCCGGGGGTGGATGTTATCTTAATCGAAATAGGCGGAACGGTTGGGGATATCGAAGGCTTGATCTTTTTAGAAGCGATTCGAGAAATTGGGCTGGAAGAAGGGCGAGATCAGGTGATGTACATTCATTTGACCTACGTTCCTTATATTAAGGCTGCTGGGGAGGTAAAAACCAAGCCGTCCCAACAAAGCGTCGCCAAGCTGCGTGAAATTGGGATCAGTCCGGATGTCCTGATTTGTCGGGCGGAACAACCCCTGACGCCAGGAGTCATTAAGAAATTATCGTTGTTTTGTAACGTCCCCGTAAACTGTGTTATTGAGGAACAGGATGTGGAGACAACCATTTATGAAGTTCCCCTAACCTTGTCAGAACAAGGGTTGGATGAGATTATATTGTTTCATTTACGTTTACCACAACCTCCAGCTCGCTTGAACCCTTGGCGAGATATGGTAGAGCGCATTAAGCAACCCAAGGGGCAAGTGAGTATTGGTGTTGTGGGTAAGTATCAAGAACTTCAGGATGCCTATAAGTCGATTTATGAAGCATTGGAACATGCCGGTATTTCCCATCGGTATGCGGTTCGGATTCGGAAAATTGATGCGGAGTCATTATTGGAGGGTCATCAAGCTATTTTGGATGAATTGGATGGCATTTTGGTTCCCGGCGGATTCGGCAACCGGGGTGCTGAAGGAAAGTTGTTGGCGGCGCGTTATGCTCGGGAACAAAAAATTCCCTATTTTGGCATTTGCTTGGGAATGCAAATTGCCGTGATCGAGTTTGCCCGAAATGTGTGTGGGCTAAAGGGAGCTCATTCATCGGAACTGGACCCCTCTACCCCTCATCCGGTGATTTCGTTGATGGAAGAACAAAAGGAGGTTACGAATTTGGGGGGTACCATGCGTCTAGGCGGTTGGGAGTGTCGGCTCGAGGAGGACTCTAAATCAGCCCAAATTTATAAGACGCTGGATATTCGTGAACGACATCGGCATCGCTATGAGTTTAACAATGCATACAAGGAGCAATTGGCTGAAGCGGGTTTGTCTTTTACGGGCATTAATCGTGAAAGTGGTCTGGTAGAGATTATTGAAATCAAGGACCATCCTTGGTTTATTGCGGTACAGTTTCATCCGGAGTTTAAATCTCGCCCTCTCGAACCCCAGCCCTTGTTTAAAGATTTTATTCGAGCCAGTATCGAGCACCATCGCCATAAACAATCCGCATCATGAACACGCTTCTTGTATCGACCCGCAATGCTCATAAATTAGCAGAAATCAAAGAATTGCTTGCCGATACCACCCTTAATATCACAAGCCTGAACGAGGTTCCTTCGCCGCCGGAAGTGATCGAAGATGGTGCTACGTTCGAGGAAAATGCAATAAAGAAAGCAGTTGTCATGGCGGAACGTTTTGGACTGCCCACGTTGGCAGATGATTCTGGTCTGGAAGTAGACGCCCTAGACGGTGCCCCCGGTATTCATTCCGCTCGATATGCGGGCGTTCATGGTGATGACGAAGCAAATAATGCCAAGCTATTGGAAGCCCTGCTTGAGCAGTCGCAACGAAACGCCCGCTTTGTTTGCGCTCTAGCATTAAGTCAGCCTGATGGCACTACAAAAACCCTACGTGGAGTATGCGAAGGTCATATTGCTTTTTCTTCTTCGGGCTCGGGGGGGTTTGGGTATGACCCCATCTTTATTCCAGAGGGGTACACGCAGAGTTTTGCTGATTTGGGTCAGGATATAAAACAGAAGATAAGCCATCGGGCTCGTGCCCTAAGGCAAGCAAAGAAGGAATGGTTTTCATGAAAAAGATCAAAAAAGTGCTCTTTGGGTTTCCTTTTGTTCCGCAGACCCTTTTGCTCGCGACCCTTGTGGGTGGGGGAATCTATTTTTTTGTAGGCGGACAACAATGGTTTGAATTGCTCACCCGTAATGAAGCCTTAAGCAAGGCATTAGCGAACTTAACCATTGAAGAACAGTTGGGGTTTCTTGAAAGGGTCGAAACAACCTCCTCGGCGACCAACCGTTCCATTCAGGTACGCCTTACCCTAACCGACCCTGTGGTTCCTGAGCGAGAGGTTTGGGATCAGGTCTTCACTTTTTCGGATAACACCGTTTATTTGGACACCATAACCATTAAGTTTTTACCCGAACGGGTTATGGATGGTAAAGCCAGGGCGCTTCATTTATGGCAAAAAATGTATGATGAAACCATTCCCCCCGAACAAGGCATTTCCATACAACCGGCCTTTGAGCAACCCCCGCAATACGCTACGTTTACCGACCAATTACCTCGTGTAGGACAAGATCTGTTTTGGCGAGAGATGTGGAACTTGGCTCATGATCCTGACGCGTTGGCTCATTTAGGCATTCAAGCTATCTATGGTAATGCCATTTATACCGAAGTACAACCTGGGTACAGATACGTTATCAAAAGCACCCCGCAAGGTCAGTTGTTTTTTGAGATCGAGTAGGATCTTAGCTCCTAGGATGAAATTGTTTGTGGACCTTTCTTAACCGGTTGGCATCGACATGGGTGTACACTTGGGTTGTGGAAATATCGGCATGCCCGAGCATTTCTTGGATATCTCTCAGGTTTGCTCCTCGACTTAGAAGATGACTGGCAAAGGAATGTCGTAGGGTGTGCGGGTAAATATTTTTATGTATCCCTGCTTTTAGGGCGTAGTGTTTGATGCGTGCCCAAACCGTTTTTCTAGAGAGAGCAGTGCCTCGCCTACTTAAAAAAAGCGACGTGTCTTCAGGTGCAGGCTTAAAGTGGGGTCTTACTTCTTTGACATAGGTTTCCACGGCGTCTAGCGCAACTTTCGCCATAGGAATAAGCCGTTCTTTTTTTCCTTTTCCCACGCAACGCAACACGCCATCTTCAAGATCAAGATCTGCTATGCGTAAGGCACAAATTTCACTGACTCTCAATCCACAAGCGTAGAGCAGTAGCAGAAGTGCTTTATCACGACGCTCCACATGACCATGCCGAGGGGCTTCTAATAACTTCTCTACCTCTTTTTCAGATAAAAAATCCGGCAACATGCGCCACAGTTTAGGCGACTCCATACTGTCCGTGGGATTGTTGGATATGAGTTGTTCATCCATTAAAAAACGGTAAAACATTTTTATCGCGATTAATTTTCGAGCGATAGAACTCCCTTCTAAACCTGAGGCTCGCAACGCTAACAAATAGTCCATAACGTCACTCTGGCAGGCCGACTCCACGGTTTGTCTGTTTTTCGACAGCCATCCCTGAAACTGATATAAATCGCTTTGGTAGGCGTCCCGTGTATGAACGCTTAAGCTACGTTCCAAAAATAAGTGATCGGTAAACTGTTGTATCCAGTGCATTCACTCTAGGTTCTGTCCTTGTTCAGCGACAGGCTATAGGGAGCTTGGCTCGAGCCGCTTCATTAGCGGGTATGATGTAGGGTTCATCATAGGTTTCATCTTGGGGAGAACCATGATTCGGCCCAATGGGTTTAGCATGAACCTCAAACCCTAAGGACGCAATATGGTGTTCAATATTTCTGGATGAGGTATTGATATAGTTATAATTTAAACGGATACGAGGTGGTTCCATCAGAAATTCTGAAATGGCATATTCTTCGGGAACCTGTCCAACTCTCCTAAGGCGATCTGCTAGCCATTGGCCACACTCCTCGTTTTCAATTTGAGGCACCTCGATTTCAACGATGTAGTAATCTGGTCGGTTCATGCAGGAAGAGAGAAAAGCCCCTGCCATCAAAGCCCATGTGCAAAATGTTAAATTCGTAACCCTTAAACGTTTTTCTAATCGATTTTTCATATTTATTTATTGTCAATACTGATAAAACATGTTTTATTGTTGCTTGGAAGTGGCGTATGTTTTTCCTCGGGGTCCCTCACCCCAAACCTCCTTGGCATGCGCCCTTCCTTTTTTTATAACCCTTCTTTTCTTTCTCTAACTATTTTTAACGCAATTTCCGCTTGATTTGCTAACCTTGGAAACGCTTTTCCAAATCTGTCTAGCACATCATTTAACAAGGATTCCGCTTGATCGTATTCTTCTAATTTCAAATGGGCCTGAGCCAGGTTCCAAGTTATCTTGGGATCGACCTTAACGTACTCATCATTTTTTTCGTACACGGAATTATAGGCCTCTTTGGCCTCCAAAAATCGACCTGTTTTGAATAGGGCATTGCCCCGTAAGATATTCATCTCATCTCTAAGGGGACCTTTGTGTGTGTTAGGGATAACCGAATCGTACCAAGATATGGCTTCATCATAACGCCCCGCACCGACCAGATATTCACCATAACCTGCCAGAGCTTCGCTGTCTTCGTAGGGCATGACTTTCCTACTGGCTTGCAAATACAAGCCAAGTAAAACACCCGAGAATAGGACCGCAAGCACGGAAAAAAGAACCTTGTATCGATGCCGTTCTAACCCCTTTACCAACGCGGGATAGTCTTTGACTTTACGTTCTTCTGCAATCTGTTTAGCCCGCAAAGCCAGAATCAAACAGGCTGCGTTGGCAGGCTCATTGCATAAGAATTCAGGCCCATTGGTATAGTTCTGCAAAACCTCTAGTGCCGTTGTTTTTAATCCATTCCTTTCAGCCTGCATAAAAAAGAGCAACTGGTCTTTGCCCCTAAAGGAAGGGGTTACCTCGTCCCCATCCCAATATTCCCAAGTTCGCAACCCGTTTTCTGTCCAAATTCCAGGATGTTGATTCAGGGAGGCTAAACATTCTTTTATGGATTCTTTTTTTATGTAGGGCGAAACCGAAGCGATAAAATAACCAGCATGGGCCCGTTTTACTGCTGTGCCATCTGTAAATCGACTTTGAGCCAGGCTTCGCTCGTCGTTCCAAAAAGCACTATTTAGTTTATGGTTTAGGATGCGAAGGTATTCTTTTTGTTCTTGATCGGGTTCTTGTTGTTTAATGGCATTAAACGCACGAAGCTCGCCGATCAACCAAACCATCAGCTCTACCGCGACCATATCATCCGCCCATAGATCAGGAACCAAGGCCTCTGATTCTTGTCGCCAAATGGGTGTTCCTTCTTGACGGGGATCATAGTAAGAGAGGGTAAAATGGAGGTATTTTTCAAGGGACGGCAATACTTGTTCTTCAAATGCGGGATCCGGGTGATCCTCTAAGAAAAAACGGATGCTTTGAAGCAAGATCGGTCGACAATGCCCCCCTTCAAGGGTCGTATGAGGTGAGCCTATTGCGGGAATCGATCCATCTTCGCGTTGAAGGTCGAAAATAGTTAGAAACATGTCGCGGGTTAGATCGCTATCCAGCACAGTCCAAACGTGTATGGTTTCACAAAATGCATTAACGTCTAAAACCCGTTGATGGTTACGAGAAATCCAACGGCGTTGCCAGTTTCCTTCAGGCCAACGTTGACATGCCAACAAAACTTCTTGCGCGAGTGCGGCTTGTTCGCTTTCTGGTTTAGGGTATTTTTTTCTATCTGCAAGAAGGCTTTGCCAAACTTCGCTTAAATCCAAGGGCATTTCTTCTGGCAAGGCCTCTCCGGTAGGGGTAAAGGCAAAGAAACGCTGTCCGTTTACCGGATCATATTCTACAATATCCAAGTTTTCGGCGCTGGCTTCATCGTACGCTGAGATTTCGGGCTCATTCTCTTCCGGACAAGCCAATAAAATAAGTCCGGGTTGATAGTAATAAAGGCTGTGCCAAGTACCATTGGGCAAGAGGTTCAACATGCCCCTACCACATATAAACCATGTTCCCGAGGTATCGTTTTCTATGGGCAGCTGGCATTCCCACCCTTCCGAAGCATCCCTAAAACAACCCCATGGTTCAGCAGACACTAAGCCGGTTGCGTTCTCTGCCTCTTGTTCTACCACCTCTGGCGTGAACCAGAAATCTTTCACCCATCCGGTTTGATATGGAAGTACTATATTGCTTTCGTTAGCCATGGTTTATTTTATTAAACGGTTCCTCTTGAACATTTCTAGCACTTAGTTCAACTAAGAATCATGCAAAAAAATAAGAAGAAGAAATGTAAAGCAGCCTTGTTATGTCCCGTACTGTGGTTCATCATGGCTTTGACGGCATTGGGTTTTGATGCATTTTGGGGCATTGTGGATGCAGACCCGTTAAATATTCGAGCAAAACCCGTTCCCGATGCTGAAGTCCTGGGGCAATTTGAATATGGCGAATCCATTAAGGTCACGGGGGTCCACTCCAATTGGTATGCGGTTGTCCCACCTGATCGCATCTCTTTCTTTGTCCATAAAGATTTTATAGAGGGTGACACGGTTCGTGCTCGCACCTTGAATGTTCGTTCAGGTGCTTCTGTGAACTATAGTGTGGTGGGTCAACTAAACAGAGGGGATCGTGTCCATATTATTGAAACCTTTTCGGACTGGCATAAAATTACGCCTCCACCAAGTGCCCGGATTTGGGTACACACCAATTATGTGAAGGTCCCCCCTCCTCCACCTGAATTAGCAACCCCTGAACCAGAAAACGCAGAACCCCTCCCCTCGGAAACGACCATCGTAGTCACCAATGTTGTCGTGGTCGAAGAAGTGAGGGAAGTTAATCCACGAGAGATAAAGCAGGTCGAAGCCAACCCTGCTCGCCCAGTAGATACCCTTCCTGATACCCCACCAGATGAGTTGGCGATTGTCCCTCTTCCAGGACAAGGTAAGATTGTTCGTCGAGAAGGTGAGTTAAAAAAATATCTCTTCAAAATGGGACGCCCCAGCCAATTCAGGTTGGTTGACAACATAGGAGGACGTACCGAAACGGTATGCTATGTAGCGGAAGATGAATCCACAGACCTCCTACCCTTTGTTGACCAACGCATTATTATACAGGGTAAAGAGTACTGGGTTCAAGGTGAAGCTCGTCCAGTCATAGATCCTCAGGCCATTATACTGAAAAACCCATGAAGTTACGTCTATACATTATCTTTATCCCTTTTATGGTCTACACCCTATTGTGTGATGCTGTACGCTCCCTCATAGGCAACATTCCCACAAACGCCTTAGCTCCTGCTGTTCTTTTAGACAACAGCATTGCCAATACCATCGCAGATACCGGCGTTTATGGGTTAACCAGTCAAGCCGTTATCCCAGCTGGAAACCAAAGCCTTTGGCATGTTATAAAAGCACTTTTCTACTCAATTGCACCCTCGAATACCGAATTTGCTTTGCTGCTGTTAAATTACCTTTGTGGTCTCGGAGTGATCTACTTGCTTACCCGCACCGCTTTTCGCTGGTTTCAACAAGGGATGGCAGCGCTTTGCACCGGTCTAGCTGCAGCGTGCCTACCCATATTAACCCAAGGAGTATCCCTTACAGAAAGCAACACGCTTCTTTGCCTATTGGTCGTCTACGCGATTACCAAGCACGTTGCCCATGTGTTAGACGAAACAGCCCCCCCCCTTTCCTTAGGTACGGCATTACCTTTAGGTTTAGCTTCGTGTATCACCCCTCATGTATGGGTGTTTTGGTTTGGCATGGCCTTACATGCTTTTTGGGCCGCTCTTTGGTCTAAACGGCTATCATTACAGGCGGTGTTTATCCGTTTTATCAGCGGGTTATTGCTTATTTCCGCCTGTATGTGGCCCATTGTACAACACAATTTGCGATTCTTTAACGTGCCACTGATAGCACCCTTGGATGCAGGGATTAGTTTGAACGATCTTGCAGGGTCCGCTGGGGAACAAACCGGCAACCTGATCACATCAAGCCTAGGAAGTTCAATCGTTCGAACAGCAACACACTGGTTTCAAAGCCCCCTAGGTATCTCCATGTACCTTGTGGTGCTGGCCACCTTTTCCGCCATATTTCTTTTTTTGTTGAGCATAAAGCAGCCGCGACACAAACCCATGCTGTTTTTCTTTCTGATCCCTATGGTTGCTATTGCAGGCGCCGGGATCATCACCGGGTTTATTGGTTTAAAGGGTAGCTCCGTTAGCTTAGGCATAACAACGTTAATCCTAACCTTATATTTTGGCGTTTTGGGCCTGTCTTTTTACCACTTGTTAAAAGGGCTCTTTACGAAGATCTCCTTGCCCTCATCTCCTTTTATGGCCACAGCTACCAGCATGATCTTGATGTTGTTTATGGTTATTTTACCCACGTATAGTATGGGGAAAAACCGCATCGAAAACAAAAAAGGCAGGGCTTTAGAACGCCAATCCCAAGAGCATTATGTCAAAAACACCTTACAAGAACGGTTTACACATACCCCTCAAATAGCGAGCGACAACATGGCTATGTTGCTTCCGGAATTTTCGGGTTTAGATCTTACTGGCACCTATTCTCCTGAAACATTATTTGCTTTAGAGCCTGGGGGCAATTGGAACCAAGAGACCTTTCATCAATTGCTAGATCAACGCAACATCGAAGCCTTGGTCATCTGGCAACCCAGTCATGCTTTTTTTACTTATCTTACCCAAGGGAATCACCGCTATCTAGAAACGCTGACCCCACCCACGGGGAGCCCTTCTATCGTGTTGCTTCAACCCGTTAATCCATGAATCCCCTATTCAACCTTGGCTGGACCTTCTTAAAACTGGGATGTATCAGCTTTGGTGGTCCAGTAGCTCATATTGCCTTAATGGAACAAGAGCTGGTTCACCGCAAGAAATGGCTATCGCACGAACACTTTCTTGATCTTCTTGGTATTACGCAACTGATTCCAGGCCCAAACTCAACGGAGATGGCCATACATCTTGGGTACGTTCGTGCAGGCGTTGCAGGGTTACTTATTGCCGGTTTATGTTTTCTTTTTCCTTCCGTGCTTCTTACGGGGCTTTGTGCCTGGGTTTACACCCTCTATGGAACCTTGCCTTTTTTTGAGGCCGTCTTGCTGGGTATTCAGCCCACGGTACTTATCATTATCGCTACGGTGTTACTACGTTTCGGAAAAAAAACTTTAAAAACCTCTTTGAAAGCAATGGTGTGCGGAGGGGTTATACTCATGGCTTTTTTAGGTATAAACGAAGTGATTGCCCTGGTAGCCGGTGCCCTGTTGTATGCCCTTTTCGACACGACACTGCATACCAAAACACGAACGATGTTTTTGTTTATACCCATGATCGCCAGTCCCTTGGTCACAGAAAAAACGACCGCGGGTCTCAGCGAGCTTTTCTTAGTTTTTGTAAAGGCAGGAGCGGTCCTCTTTGGTAGCGGATATGTTTTATTCGCTTACTTAGAGGGGGATCTTGTTCATGGTTACGGATGGTTGACCTCCCAGCAACTCTTGGACGCCATCGCGGTAGGACAACTCACGCCTGGGCCGGTGCTGGCAACGGCAACCTTTATCGGTTTCCAATGCGCCGGTTGGCAAGGGGCGATACTCGCGACGGTAGCCATTTTTGCTCCGGCATTTTTGTATGTAGGTATCATCAGCCCACTTATTCCCCGATTAAAAAAAGTCCCCTTTTTTAACAGCTTTCTTCAAGGAGCACAAGCAGGTGCCCTGGCACTTATTGCCGTGGTGCTCGTTAGCCTGAGTTTGGAAACCCTCGTCACACCCACATCTTGGATCATTGCCGCAGGGGCACTTATGACTATCCTCTTTCGGCCCAAACTAAACCCGGTTTGGTTTATCGTGGGAGGAGCTGTTTTCGGGTATCTTTTTTATATAGGAGGCAACACATGTCCTTGGATCGCCCCCTAGAGTATCAACGCACAAACAGCTATGTTGCCCAAGTAGCCGAAGGTCTAGAACCCTTGTTGGAAGATGAACTAAACCAGCTGGGTGCAACCCAAACCCAAACCATGTACAAAGGAGTACGTTTCACCGCAAACATCCCTACCTTGCAGGCGATCGTATATCAAACCCGGTTGGCAAACCGAATCTGGATCCCGCTCCTCACCTTTGATTGCCACAGTACGGATTATCTCTACAAAACCGCACGAAACAACCTTCCTTGGGAACAGTTCCTTTCACCCAAGGATCGATTTCTGCTAAGAGCCACGGTCAGCAACAGCAAAATACGTCATGAACGCTATGCCCTCTACCGCCTAAAAGATGCCATTGTAGACTATTTTTATGAGCATCACGGAGCGCGACCTGAAGTGCATCGCACCGAACCCGATGTCATATTCCATCTACACCTCCACCATAACCGGGCCGTCATTTCTATGGATGCTGGAGGACGGCCCCTTCATCAACGAGGGTATCGAAAAGAAACGGGAAAAGCCCCGGTAAGAGAAACCCTTGCCGCAGCCTTCATCCGATGGAGTGGCTGGCAGGGAGACACGCCTTTGATAGACCCGATGTGCGGATCAGGCACGATACTTGCCGAAGCCCTCATGGTGGCCGCCAACATTCCCGCCAGCTATCTCCATCAGCAATTCGGATTCATGAAGTTACCTGAATATACCTCTACCACTTGGCGCTCTATCCGCAAAAAACGGGATCAAGCCATCAACACAAATGCCCTCCCACCGCTGTTGGGTAGTGACCGTGATGGCATGATGGTAAGCCTTGCCAAAACAAACCTAGAGCAACTACCCGGGTCTGAACACGTCCACTGGACCCAAGAAGACTTCTTAGACAACGCCACCCTGAACCGTCCCAAAACCCTCATCACCAACCCACCCTACGGCATCCGGCTTGAACAACAAAAAGAGATCGAACGACTCTACAAAAAAATCGGAGACCAGCTTAAACAATATCATACCGGATCAACGGCGTATTTACTCATCGGTGACCGAACAAAAGTAAAAAAAATTGGACTAAAACCCCAACGCAAACACTTCGTAAAAAACGGAGCCCTAGACGCCTGTTTTACCGAAATCGCCCTCTATTAAAAAACTGTTTTTCAACAATCGTTCATTACGATAAACGGCACCAAAAAGATCCCTCTTCAAAGACGGCTTTCAGAGCTTGAGCGATCTTTTTTTATAACAAAACCAATAATAAAATTATCTCATATATAAAACTAAACACAAAAAAGATCAATAAACATACTCCACAATCATGATTGACAAAGCGAAATAAATGGTGATAAAAAAGAAAAGGTATGAATAACTTGTTCACAGAATGAATGAAAGCAAAGTTCCTCAACGTTGATCTAGAGATCAAGTGTTCCCAAAAACCTGAAGAAATAGAGAAGGAATTTGAGCTCGCTGGAGCGGTTATGCTTTTTAGCGGTGAAGTCGAAGACGGTTACCTTAGCACATTCGAAGTGAATCCAGATCGCGACAATACAGAGCAAGTCATCCTAGAGTTCTCTCGTCTCATTAGAGGCTTTGGGGAGAAAGCAAAAAAGGAATGGAACGAAGCGAAGGAGCGAGTTTTTGATGTGGGCTACGAATCACCCGAAATGATCCAGAACACTTTAGGAGAAGAAACGACACGAATAATTGATGATCTGCAAGGCATCGCCAGATACACCACCTGTGAACCTACTGATGCGAACCAGGCGTGAGAGGCAACGCGGTAAGCCGTGCCAATGATTTAACCTATGAAGAAAGACAGCAAAATGTCCAAGTCACCTTTCAATTCAGTTGTATGTAATTTGATATCCCTAGGATTGACGGTCCTCGTCGCCATCTTGCC
>JAOXNT010000015.1:0-80311 GCA_028565815.1 Cletocamptus dominicanus | reverse complement strand
ATGTCCAAGTCACCTTTCAATTCAGTTGTATGTAATTTGATATCCCTAGGATTGACGGTCCTCGTCGCCATCTTGCCCTTGTTACTCCAAACCACCCCTTTAGGATTCCTGCACGAGAAGATCAATGATCGCGGTGTTGTTGTGTATATCGGCATGTTCTTCCTACTGCGGAACATCGTGGCCTACTACACAGCCAAACGCATGAAGACGTTCCCCTCCTATTTCCTTCGCCAGTTTTTTGTCTACTCTTGGTTTCCTTTGATTATCGGCATGGTTACTTCTGTGTCATTGCTCTGCAAAGCGTTTACAGCTAAACTGATCTTCCTGCGCGGATCCACCGGCGACGCATCTAACATGATGGAACTTATCCATGACATCACCCACAACCTAGCAGTTGCGTTTGACCTTACCCTGCTGACCTTGGTAGCGTATCTCTTGAGTCTTATCTACTACTGCAATGCATTGGCCCTGCCCAACTGTTCAGAGCAAGGGGAACTCGATTAATCCGTTACATCAACACGATGCGAGGGTGGTGCGAAGACACTTGCATGCGCAAAAACTCATTTTCTTTATTAAAAATATTTACACTATTTTTGGTATTAAACCTTGACGTGTCCTTATATCGTTCTGTATCCTTTTAATGATTGATGAAAACTTCAACTTAAGGTGTTACTATGAGATTACAGAAAACCAGTCAGATGGCCATCCATGCTTTAATCGTTTTGTGCCATGATCCCGAGCGTATAGTAACGCCAGGTGAAGTTGCTGAAGGATTACAAACCACGCCGGCATATATGGCGAAAATATTACGTCAGCTCGCAAAAGCCGGCATATTACATTCGCAGCGTGGTCCCACCGGCGGTTTTTGGCTCGCGCGACAACCCAAAGATATTACCTTGTTAAACATCATTGAAGCGTGCCAGGGTCCCATTGCCAGTAATTATTGTGAAGGAATCATGACGTCTGGGGCAAGCCCTTGTGGTCTACACCAAGCCATGTACGACCTTCAACAAGGCATCATCAAAATTTTAGGTAAGTGGCATTTACAAAAGATCATCAACATGGGCATGCCCGATCTCAAGTGCAATCTTTCCTGTCGCTTGCGAGATGTTCGCAAATATATAGAGGAATAAACGCCACTCATTTTAGAGGATCGTTAAACCCAAACGATCTGTTTTAATAAAAGGAATAATTTCATTCTTTTGTTTGACATGCAAACCATGTGTTGCATTAACTATGCTTATGTCAGATAAAATACCATTAATCGACTTGGAGCCCCATACCTGTGGCATTGTTTCAGAAATCGATGCCAAAGATGATGAGATGGCACGCCTAATGGCGATGGGTGTTTGTACCGGTCGCATGGTGGAGCTTATTCAAATTGGGAATCCGCTTATTTTACGTGTATATGGCACCCGAATTGGGGTATCCAAACGTTTGGCAGAACGCATACACGTGGTTCCCTCTACCCCTTGTTGTGAAAAAGAGATCACCCCATGAGTACCTCCAATACCGCGACCAAAATTTGGGCCCGTACCTTTGCCCTGACCGGAAACCCCAACACCGGGAAAACGTCTTTGTTTAATGCATTAACAGGCCTTAAAGCGTCTACGGCAAACTTTCCTGGCACCACCGTGGAGTGGAAAGTAGGCCGCACCAAAGTCGGTGAACATGACATTGACCTGATTGATTTACCTGGGGTTTACCACCTAAGTAACGCCACCCCAGAAGAACAAGTGAACCATGATGTTATCCATGGCGATACGGCGGAAGTGCGCCAACCAGAGGCGGTGATCATTACCGCAGATGCCTGTAATATGGAACGAAGCTTATTTCTCATAAGCCAAGTGCTGGAATTAACCAGTTCGGTCATTGTTGCTCTGAATATGGTGGATATGGCAACGAAAGCAGGTATCCGTATTAATGCTGAACAACTTAGCCAGGAGTTGGGTTGCCCCGTTATTCCTATCAATGCTCGAACAGGTGAAGGAATGGAAGCTTTGAAACTGGCCATGGAGTCCTTTTTAGGGCTTACCGAAGTCATTCCTCCTACTACGTTTCCTTGCACCCAATGTTCTGGTTGCCCATTTGAATCCCGCTATAGTTGGTCGGATGATGTGACCTCCCGTTGTGTACACGCTTCGGACTCTCCTCAAGGGCAACGTACCGAAAAGATTGATCGGGTATTGACTCATCCATGGGTCGGGCTGGGCGCTTTTCTCTCGGTTATGCTGGGGGTATTTTATTTAATCTTTAGTGTTTCCTCGGTTCCGATGGATATGATTGATGGGCTGTTCGGTAGCTTAGGGGGTTGGGTTGCAACGATGATTCCAGAAGGGTTGTTACAAAGCTTCTTGGTAGACGGGATTATTGGTGGGGTTGGAGGCGTGTTGGTTTTTCTTCCTCAGATTTGCATCTTGTTTTTCTTTTTATCGCTGTTGGAGCAGAGTGGCTACTTGGCTCGTGCTGCATTTGTCATGGATCGGTTGATGCAGCGTATCGGCCTGCCTGGTACGGCATTTGTACCCCTACTTTCTGCCCATGCTTGTGCCATACCTGCTATTATGTCTACGCGTATTATTCGGGATAAGCGAGATCGCTTGGTGACCATTTTGATTGCCCCTCTGATGTCTTGCTCGGCTCGGATTCCGGTGTATGCCATGATTACTGCTTTGTTGTTTCCCACCGAACCGTTGAAAGCGGCCTTGGTTTTTGCCGGAGCCTATGGGCTTGGCATTTTCGTAGCGTTGATCGTGGCGTTTGTTTTTGGCAAAACGATTTTACCTGGCAAAGCCAAGCCCTTGGTATTGGAATTACCTTCCTATCACCTTCCTAGGCTGACCCATGCGGTGCGTTTTACGTTTGATCGCGCTATGGTATTTATTAAACAAGCAGGCTCTATCATTTTACTGATTTCTATCGCGCTTTGGGTTTTGGCTACGTTTCCAAGAACCGATACGATTCCTACCAAGGCGGAGGCATTAATCGCCCAAGCCACGCTAGCAACGACACCAGAAGAAGCCTCGTTATTGGCACAAGAAGCGGAAAAAATCACCAACCAACATGCCCTATCCCATTCCTTTGCGGGACGCATGGGCAAGGCGATTGAACCCCTCGTAAAACCACTGGGTTTTGACTGGCAAATTGGTATTGGTATCATTTCCTCTTTTGCCGCCCGGGAGGTGATTGTATCCACCTTGTCTATTGTTTATGGCTTGGGTGAATCGGATGATGAAGCGGGTTTATATGACACCTTGAGAGCAGCCACCCGTAGTGATGGTACACCCGTGTTTACCACCGCTACCAGCCTGAGCCTGCTTGTTTTTTATGTCTTGGCAATGCAGTGCTTGCCTACCCAAGCCGTCACAAAACGTGAAACAAATTCTTGGAAATGGCCTATTTTCCAACTGCTCTACATGACGGTATTGGCCTACGTCGCGGCATTCTTTACCTTTCAGCTCTTTTCCTAATAAACCGGTGTTGACCCTCCTCGTTTTGTGTAGTTTAGTCTGAAGAAAAGAAACCGATGAGCAATCCCATTCATGTTGCAGCACACGTATCCGAATTAGCTGAGTTAGGAAGCCATGTTCGGGTTGATCCTTTTGCGGTAGTGCATCCGTTCACCACCATCGGATCTAAGTGCCAGATTCATAGTGGTGCGGTTATCGGAGATTTGCCTCAAGACCTTAAGTTTGATCCATCAACCCGTAGCTACGTTCGAATCGGAGAACATACGGTTATGAGGGAGGGGGTTACCATTCATCGCGGTACCGCTCCGGAAAGCGAAACCCGTGTTGGCTCTCATTGTTTTCTTATGGTTAACAGCCATGTGGGTCACAATTGTCAGGTGGGGGATCATGTCATCTTGGCCAACGGAGTGCTCCTTGCCGGACACGTTACCGTAGAAGACCGTGCTTTCATTAGTGGCAATGCGGTTGTGCATCAGTTCTGCCGCATAGGAAAACTTGCTATGATCTCTGGCTTGAGTGCCATCAACAAAGATGTCCCTCCTTTTTGTGTAACGCACTCTGCTACGACCTGCGAAATTTCTGGCATTAACACGATTGGGCTTCGTAGAGCGGGTTACAGCTCCGAAGAAC
This sequence comes from Cletocamptus dominicanus, assembly GCA_028565815.1. Lineage (NCBI taxonomy): Eukaryota > Metazoa > Arthropoda > Copepoda > Harpacticoida > Cletodidae > Cletocamptus > Cletocamptus dominicanus. Next base: position 76,211 of record JAOXNT010000015.1, on the reverse strand, counting down.
GCACCGAAATTAAGCATGCGTTTAAGCTCCTCTTTATGTCTAAACTCTCCCCGAAGCACGCTGTTGGTGAAATCCAACGTGCCTTTTCAAGCGGACCCGCTTTAGAAATGGCACAGTTTGTCGCCGAATCGAGTCGAGGTATTGGGCGGTATCATGGCAACGTAGGCTAAAGGAGAATCGCCAAACATTAAACCCTAGCCCCTCCCTACCAAGTACATCGAAAACAACGGCAACCTAAAGAACTCGGTGTCGTAACGCGGGTAAACGGTTTCTAAAATGGTGAAGTTCTTCAAGGTCAACGTCTACTGTTTTCACCCCCGGCGTTTCGTCATGTTGGGTAAGCACTTGCCCCCAGGAATTTACAACCAGGCCGTGCCCCCAGGTAACCCTTCCAGGATAAGGTGAACCGCATTGAGCAGGAGCAACAACATACGCTAGATTTTCAATTGCCCTTGCTCGTAGTAAAACCTCCCAATGGGCTTTACCGGTGGGGCGAGTAAAGGCCGAAGGAATCATCCAAATATCTGGCTGGTGCTGAGCTTCTACGGCTCGATACAATTCTGGGAAGCGCATGTCATAACAAATCGAAAGACCTATATTTCCCAACGGTGTTTCAGCCACAACCATAGAAGATCCTGGCTTCACTCCTTTGGATTCGGTATAGGTTCGATCTAGGGCGACATCAAACAAATGGATTTTATCATAATGCCACAGCCTTCCTTCTGGAGAAACTAGAGTAGCGCGATTATAAACCCGTTGCTCGTCAGCAGGAACAGGATAACTCCCCCCCAAGATATAAAGGTTATGTTGACTTGCCCGCTCCGTAAGCCATTGAAGCGTCCGTTCTGCCACCTCAGCGGCATCAACTCGACCCTGCCCATCTTCTTTAAAACAAGAAAAATTTTCAGGAAAAGCAATTATTGCGGCACCATCATCCACCGCTTGTTGTACAAAGGAATCCGCCTGAGATAAATTTTGATCCATGTCTGGGGTACTGCACATTTGTGCTACGGATAGCCTATATATTGATTTGCCTTCTTGCATAGAACCTATAGTACAGGTCAAAAATACACATGAAAAGCAGGATCATGGAAAAAACAAAACTAGAAAAAACAGATGGAAAAAACCACCAAACAGAATTGTTGGAAATCAAGGATGCCCAACTCATATTTCGTAGGGTGTGGGAAAAGCTGGAAGAAACGTACGGTCACGACCACCTCCAATTTCCCAAAGAAATTATATTATTGGGCGGAGCTCCAGGCTCCGGTAAAGGGACCCAAACCCGCTTTATCATGAAAGCACGTGGGTTCACCTGTCCTCCTGTTGTGGTTAGTGACCTCTTACAAACGCCGGAAATGAAACGTATCAAGGCGTCTGGAGGCATGGTGGGTGATAATGAGGTCGTTGGCTTGGTCTTTGAAAAAATGTTGGAGCCCGATTATCGGGACGGCATCGTTTTGGATGGGTTTCCGCGAACCCGGGTGCAGGTGGAATGCCTTCGTATGTTGGTCGATAAAATAAGTGCACTCCACAAAGAGTTTTCTCACACCCCCCTAGCCCTTAATTTCCGGCGCCCTACCATACACATCATGATTCTTTTTGTGGACGAAAAAACCAGTATCGAACGGCAACTAAAACGTGGAAAACAAATTCTTATACACAACCAAGAAGTCGAAGAAACGGGCGTGGGTGAACGCATTGAAATCCGCTCCACTGACCTTGATGAAACTGCGGCTCGGAGACGTTACAAAGTCTTTAAAGAACAAACATGGGACGCCCTACAGTCCCTCAAAAAAGAATACCATTACCATTTTATTAACGGTATGGGAAACATCCGTGAGGTCGAACAAAACATTCTAAATGAACTGCGATACCAAAGCTCGCTTGAGCTGGAGCCAGCTACGTTTGATCTATTACGAGGCCTTACCCTTGCAAAAGAAATCGTGGTCCATGCCCGACAAGACTTGGTAAAACGCCTAGACAGTTACGCCCTTGACCACGAAGTATTGTTCAAACAAGTCATTACCTTAGTTAAAGAAAAATTTATGCCCATTATCGTTCGACACGCCATATCGGGTCGAGCGGTGGTAAACACGGAAGAAAAAATTTTTGATAACCCTCTTGCGATCAGCATGTTAATTGACATTTTTTCGGAACGGGGCTACCATGCCGTAGTAGACAAACAATTGATAAGTTCCCCCAAGCAAGTAGATTTGAGTACGGGTGAGATTATCAATTCACAAAAAACCGTATACCATGTGGTTATTAACTTTAAAGGATCTGAAATTCGACGAGGCTAATCATGGTCTTTTACATCAAAACTATAACCCCTTAATTTAGACAACTATGAAACGACTCAACATCACCTTACTTCTAACTTTATTGTTCGCGGGTAATACCATGGCGGCAGAGAACATGGATCATGTATTACGTATTTTGGCAACCAACCAGGTTGAACTTGTACAAAGGTATTTAAAAGAGAACCCCAAGCCGGATGATGAGATCAAGGCCTTGGATTACTTAATTTCTGGATTGCAATTGATTAACCGAACCCGGGAAATGGAAGCCCCCCTTAGACGCCGATATGAATGCTTGGTGGAACAGCAAAAGTGGGAACGAAGTCTGTTAGAACAAAATGTGCTCCCCATTCTTGTGATTAATTACAAGCTCATGCGTTTTGATGTCGTCGATGGCTTCACCTCGGTGGTTCGGGAAGATCTAGCGGATACTCCCTTGGCAGAGCAAGCAGAGCGTTTATTTGCAGAGCTGGAAAACCAATACCGCATTCCAGATGTGGGTGACCGTTTGGCGGTTCAATTTACCGAGTTTTTTTCCGGAGCTGCTATGGATACGGGATCGATGACGGGAAAGTATGTACTCATTGAGTTTTGGATGACGACCTGCGAATTATGCAAAACCCAAAAAGAATACCTGCGCGAAGTGTATGACACCTACCATGATCAAGGCTTGGAAGTTATCAGCTTCTCAGAAGATGTAAGTCGAACTGCCCTCGAGAAATATCTTGCCAATGACCCCCTACCCTGGATCATGAGTTATGATCCCGACAATAGCGTCAAGGTCATTAGCCAAATTAACCTTAGAGCGGTGCCCTACAACTTTTTGATCGATCCTACTGGCAAAATTATCGCTACGGATTTACGTGGTGTAGCGCTTGTTGAAAAAATACGCACCCTTTTTCCTGAGTAAAAACCAGACTAGTGGTTCACAACGGGTTGAATAGGCGAACTGGCTGGCCATTGCCCATAAGGAGCATGGTTAGAATGTACTAAACTTAGGGGTACAATACCGGCAACTTTCTCATTTAACAGAGGTATTTCTTGCTGGGATACCGAAAAAGGGTTGATGCCTTCGTCTCCAACATGGCTTACGTCGTCAATCGGCTCCTGGTACTGACTTAACCAAACGACGTTCAGGCCTAATATGGCTACAAAGGCTGTGGCGAAAGCATATCGAAACATACTTCCTCTATGGCTTTCTGGTTCAGTCTCATTCAGATCCACACATGCTTGAAGGCGTGTCTGTACCGCATATTGAATGCGCCCATGGGTTTTTTCATCTTCACATTCGTAATTTTTGAGATGTACCAGATCTACCGCGTGCTCGTTTTCTTTAAACGCAGAGCTCAGTCCTGCCTGGGTACTGACGGTACTTTTGGCATGATTATTCAGTTCACGATAGGTGAGATGTCCATACTTCTTTATGATGCGTCTTTTTGTCATATTAGGGCCTCAAATCCTGCAGTTCCGCTTGTAGTAGTTGACGGGCATAAAATAAACGTGATCGAACGGTTCCAGATGATACGCCGATAATTTCCGCAATTTCATCATGGGGTAGCCCTTGTATATCGTGCATGACGACAACCGCCCGATGTTTTTCGGAGAGCGTTTGGAGTGCTTTATTCAGGCGCATTTGCAATTCATTCAAGGTGGTATCTCTGAAAGGAGACTGCTTTGAGGACAGTTCGACATACACTTCGTCACGTTCTACACCATGATCTACTTCATTAAGACTTAAGCTACTACGCCGGTTGCGTTTTTTTACAAAATTGATAGTCCTATTTACCGCAATTCGATAAAGCCAAGTGTAAAAGCGCGCCTTCCCTTTAAACCGCTTGAGCGCCTGGAACCCTTTAACAAAAACCTCTTGTACCAAATCCTCGGTATCTTCTTTGTTGCCGGTCATGTTGTAAATCAGCTGGTAAACCCGGTTTTGATAGGCATCAATAAGCTGAGAATACGCCTGTAAATCATCGGCTTTCGCTTTTTTGATGAGCGCGCGCTCTTCGTCCATCGTAAACGGATGGTTCGAAACCGCAGTTCCTTCTCCTTTTTTCTGTTGTTTCTTGGCTTCCATAGCTTTTCCGGAAGCGACTTGCTGCGGGTTTATTGCTTTTAATAAACTCATACATTTCCTTTCTGAATACGTGCACAATGCAGGTGTTCCGGTAATATAGACGATACGCTTAATGAGATGTTCAATTCAAATACATTTTTTATCTAAGACTAGGCGTATATAGCTAGCAACGATTATTGTAGATCTTTATTTGCCCAAAAATCTCGAGAGGCTTTAGCCGTGGTTACCGGAGGGGGTGCTTCAAGAAAAATATACACGGGAGCACCATAGGGAAGCGCGTTTAGAAAAGGTTGAATCGATTCTAATTTCCAATCGGGACGGGCATAGATAAACATCACTTCAGGAAAGCGTTTTTGATGCCGGGACAATAAATAACCCAACGATTTTTCAGAAGGTACTGGAAACTCAACGTTTTCATCGTCTCCTAAGTAATACAAACTTCCTACCACCCGACTACCGTACCCTCGTAAATGCAATTCCATGGGCTGTAAGGGTCTGGTTTTTCTATCCTTGAAAGACGCTGGTGGCAATAAACTGGACAGAAAAATCCCTCCTTGTGGCGGGGGGGCAAGGGTAATTTCACCCGAGTCAACCAGTTTTAAGAGCTGCTGAGCGATATTTCTCATTTGCTGCAACGGCATTTGGCTATCAAAATGAAGGTATAGCACCGGAGGCAAGTTTCGCTTTACCAACCAGCGAGAAAAAGCTTGAAGATCCTGCCCCTGCCAAACACCTGTACCTCCTTGTCTTGCTTCAAAGCTCCCGGAAGTCACTTGTACGTCAAGAACCATAGGCCGAAACTCATTAGGTAAAGGGCGGAAGGTCACCATTGCAGGCACATTCGTGGGCACAGAAACCTTGCTACTTAAAACCTGACGCGTATACATTTGTTGCTGATTCCCTCTTCTAGGATAATCCATCAGCGTTTCGGGATGATTAAAAATGGAAGCAATCGCAAATGGTGCCGCTGTATCTGCGAGGGGCTTTACCGTATCCCCTGGTTCCGTAAACGCCCAGCCCGAAGCGGCAAGGGGTTGTCCTTCTTGTTGGTCCCAAATCGCCCTTTCGGCTGGTAGATGCTGGAGCTCTCCTTCATACATGTAGTGAAGGTGAATTTGGATCCGATCTCCATGGGGCCAAAAGGCTAAGGCTTTTTCATTGACTGGCCAACCGCTCATGAGCCCTATGGAACGTAGGGCATCGTCTATGGCTAAGGCATAGGCTTCACTCACGGCCAAACTTTCATACCCATGACCACTCTCTGGGCCCACCACCACAAATTCTAAGGGGTCAGAAGGTTTAGCGGTCCCGGTGTGGGCATAGATATAAACCGTACGGTTCGGCTGGTCAACATAGACGAATTGAGTAGCGGTGTCCGCACCATATTTCAGCCAAGCAAGATCCAATCCAGACCAATCTGATGCAAGCACCGACATGCTCATCCACCCTGCGACTAAACCTATAAACCATTTCATCATGTTGTTAATCTATTGATAACGTAACCCAAAAACCGTACAAGGTTTAGCTCGAAAGTAAATGTATCTTTTGCATAAACTTACCTTGTGGATTATAAAAACCAGATTATAGAACAAGCTCAGGCACTTGGATTTGACCTTATCGGATTTGCTCCTGCTCAGCAGAGTTCCCGGGAAGCCTCTTTGTCGTCATATTTAACACAAGGTTATCACGGAACCATGCACTGGTTAGAACGAAACCCCGAACTCCGTTCAAACCCTAGTTTACTTTTTGAAAACGCAAAAACCGTCATTACCGTCGGCCGTTCTTACTTTTGTGGGCACCCCGACCCTTCATGGTGGGATGACCCCATGCGAGGTAAAATTGCCCGCTATGCATGGGGGCGAGACTACCACAAAATCATTCCCAAACAATTGCGAGCCCTAGGAAACTGGATGACCGAAGCGATACCAGGAGCCCATCAATTTCGTTGTTGGAGTGATTCAGGTCCCGTGCTAGAACACGAGCAAGCCATCTTGTCCGGCATCGGATTTACCGGGAAACATACCCTTACCCTACATCCAGAATTTGCCTCTCTCTTTTTCTTAGGTGTACTTATTACCGACCTCGTTGTACCCTACGACATCCCTTCTCCAGACGAAGGCGCAACCTATGATGACCCAAGCTTGGGTAAGGTAGGCTGTGGAGGGTGTAGACGATGCCTGAATGTGTGCCCCACGCATGCCTTCCCCGCACCCTATATCTTAAACAGTAGCAAATGCATCTCTTATTTAACCATTGAACACCAAGGTGCTATACCAGAAGCGTTAAGAACCAACATGAAAAACTGGATTTTCGGTTGCGATGAATGCCAAGAGGTCTGTCCCTATGTAAAACGCATTCAGGAACCCTCCCCCCATGCTTGGTTACGATGTGAAAAAGACATTGCCGCTCCTCGTCTGGACGAGTTGGCACAATTAGACGACGAAGGATTTCTTGAACGTTTCAAAGGCACCCCGATCATGCGAGCCAAACGAAAAGGATTGCTTAAAAATGTTGCTATTGCGCTTGGGAATTCTGGTCAACCCGAAGCTATTGCCGCGTTACCCCCCCTTTTAGCAGATCCTGACCCCACCATCCGAGAACACGCAGATTGGGCTCTAAAACAACTTCAACCCTAACGTGTATTCCCAGCATCACACCCTACAATTCTCCAGAAAAGAGTGTAACTGAAAACCCGATTGGCAAAACCTCTTTTGGAGGGCTTCGTTTTCCATCGATCGTTAAACACCTTTTTACGTACTTCTGATGGTTCAATACAGGGCAACCTTTTCCGTTTACCTTAATTTCAGGATTTAACATTTACATTCTTATTTTTTGCTTGCATGTTGGCGACGTGAGAAAAGTTAGCTTTATCTTTGTTCTGTTGATGGTTGCTTTGGCTTATGGGGAAGAAGGCGTGCCCGATTCGTTAGCGCAAGCGTGGAAGGAGTATACGTATCAATCTTGGGAATCCAGTACCCGCTTTTTTAAAGAGGTACTAGAACAGCATGCCGATGCTGAATGGGCACTACAAGCGCAGGTGGGGCTGGGTATGATTGCTCAATTTTCAGGTCAATCCCCGGATATTGACACCGCCACCAATTTTTATTTTAACGTCATTCGTAAGGCTCCTGACTCCGAAGCCGCTCATTTGGCGCGTTCCTTTTTGGCAGAGTGTCTTGTGCATGAGCAAAACCACACCATGGCTTATGCTTTATGGCAAAAGGTGTTACATAACACAACCAATGTGGTCTTGTTGCAAGACACCCTTATTATGAGGACCTTAAGCCAGTTGCATCCGTACGGAAGCCCCACCAACCATGCCTTGGTCGAGGCCCTTCAAATCGCCTTAAAACAGGTCCCTGAAACATCGGATGATTTGACCCCGGTTTTACATAAGTTGTCTGGGGATATCTATTTTTGGCATAACGATATTGAAAAGGCGATCCAATCCTACAAAGCGTATCTGGAAACAGGAAGTATCGACACCACGGGATACAACAGCCGTGCCACCGTGCTTTTTAAACTGGCCCAAATGTACGAAAAAGATAAACAAAATCCAGAAGCCGCCGCCCCCTATTACAAACAATTGGTGCAAGAAACCCCTAACGATGTACGCTCGTTTTTTGCACTCGAAAAAGCCATTGCCAGCGGAGTGATTTCCAAAGATGAAGTTCGGGATTTAGATTTAAATGGGGTAACCGATAGCGTCATTGAAACGCTATTTAAGGAAGACAACGAGGTGTTTCATGGCGGAGAATGATTCGAAAGGGAAATGGATTAATGTCTTCGGATTGGCCATTTTACTCGTGTGCTATGCTGGAGCTTTATGGAATGTGGTACAACTTAAAACAGAGGAGCAACAACATGATGTCATTCGCATGGCTCATTGGCAACTCGAACTCGGCGTTAGAGATGGGTTAAATGCTGTCATTGAACGTTTTGAGGAATACAAAGCCGCACAAGGGGAGTCGGTCAAGATTGTCCAAATCCCCATTACCGAAAAGTCGTACACCCAATATGTTACGACCCAGTTAATTGGGGGAACCGCTCCAGACATGATTGAAATCGGGTTTTTTCCTGATGAGTACCTAGGGCGTTATTTTTATCCGTTAACGTCAGAAGTACAACAGCCCAACCCTCTTTTGAAAAAGCCAACGGAGGCCCCTTGGAACGACATCCACCAATCCCTCGCTGAAAAACGTTGGATGGACACCTTTACCGATGGCTTGCGTAGTCAATACAAAGAATCGTTGTTTGATTATTATGGCGTGGGGTTCAGTCAGTTTACGGTACGCATGTTCTATAACAAAGACCTCTTTCGGGAGGTCATCGGTTCAGATGATCCACCAACATCATTTAATGAATTATTGGAAATTTGCGGCATGATCCAAGACTACGCGACCCAAAACAACGTTGATCTAACCCCGATTTCTTCCTCAAAGTATCAAGTTCCCTTTATGCGGAACCGCTACTTAGGTGCGTTAACGGCGGATCTCTTTCTGGAAAACGACCTAGACCGGGATGGTTGGTGCAGTGGAGAAGAAAAAATTATGTCGGTGCTAAGTGGACGCTTTGGATTGGAAAATCCACAATATAAAGCGGGGCTTGATGCCATGAATGACCTCGCTGCGTATTTCCCACGCGGATTTATGGCCCTAGAGCGTAACGATGCACAAGCCTCTTTTGTTCAGGGACGCACCGCTCTCATTAGCTCAGGGAGTTGGTCCGCAAAAGGATTTGTTGCAAAAATTGATGCGCTACCGGAAAACCAGCGCTTTGACGTGGGTGTTTTTGATTTGCCGATCATGACCCCCGACAACCCACGTTACGGAAATTTTGTAGACGGCAACGTCTCCGAAGCCAATACCGGTACGGGCTTCAGCTTTGGAATTACCCGGTTTTCTAAACATGTAGATCTTTGTTTGGAGTTTTTGCGCTTTTGCACCCTGCCAGAGATCAACACCTTGCTCAACGATCACGCCCAATGGATTCCAGCGATTCGAGGAGCGGCATCTTCGGATTTGATGAAAAAGTTTGAGCCCAATTACGTAGGATATTGGGGACGGATGGATACCCATTTTTCCGGTGATGGTGACGGACGCTTGATCGAAGAACAAGAGTATTGGCCATATATTTCTGGGGATATTAATTACGAAACCTATGTTGCCAATATTAATGAACAACTTCCCGTGGCGGCTGCGAGTGACTACGCCAAAATGAAGCGAAGCGTGGAAGAAAATTTACCTGACAGGCGGGCAAAGCGAAGTGCTTATTTAGCCTTATCTGTTTTTGCGCCTTCACCGGAAGAAAAGGCCATTCAAAAACGGAAATTGCTTCGCTCTTGGGATAGTTTGGTAGACATGGAAAACACACCTCGTCGCTTTGATCGCCTGCTAGAAATGACCCTGAGCACCAGCACCAATGCGTTTGTGGAGAGCTTTAAACGTCAATTACAACGGGAAGAGTTTTAATAAGGATTACCACTATGGCAAAAGACATCCGATTTAGACAATTGCTTCATTACTGGCCCCTCTATACCTTTATCCTCCCCAGTTTTCTTCTGGTAGCAACCTTTGCTTATTTTCCTGCGATCAGTGCGTTTTATCATGCCTTTTATCGCTGGAATGGAAATGTGGTTAATTATTTTATTGGCTGGTCTCACTTTGAAAAAGCATTGGGATCTCCCCTGCTATGGCTAATTGCGTTGTGCTTTATCGTGTTTTTTATGACCATGGGACATCGCAAAAACAAACGGGGCGACCTGGCAATCGGTTTGGCAGGTATCTTCGTCCCAGCAATCGTGCTTGTAGGTTTGGCATTTAAAGGGGTTCTACTGGGTGGCACCGCCACTGGGTGGTTTACCCCGATTACAGGGCTTCTTTTTTGTGCCTTTCTTTACACCGTGCTCCATGAGGAAAATGACCAAAAACGATACTATATTATCCTAGGTCTCACCATGACCTTAGCATCAATACTATCTCGCTTTATTAGCCCCGTTGCGGCCTGGACACTTTCGACACTTCTAGCAGGAGTCTATCTTCAAACGAGAGCCCGAACCGTTAAACACCTTCATGGTTGGCGGATTGTTCAGGGTTTTGCGGCATTGGGTATGGCGTTATGGGCACTCGGCGCCTATGCCGAGGGAGATCGGTTGCTCTGGAGTGGCTTTGGCGTCATCAGCATTTTGGTGGTTGCCAACATCGTTAAGTTGATTCCATCCATCGTAACGGCGGTGGTCATTCACCGTTTAAAAAGCGATGCGGCAAATTATTGGTACCGGGTCTTTTTTGTAATCCCGATGATCATTCCCGGCATTGTATATTTATTGATTTGGAAGTTGTTTTTTGAAGCAACAGATAAGGGTGTTTTTAATTTCATTTTAACCAAAACGGGCTTAATGCATGTATTAATACAGCTGGACCAATGGCTGGGCTGGGGCGGACTTTTTCAAGCCGGACAGCCTCCGGCTTGGTTATCCCACCCAGACTTAGTTGTACCCGCCTTTATCATTTGGGGGTTCCCTTGGGTTGGGGTTGTCGGGGTGCTGATTTATTTGGCGGGGCTTCAATCCATTGACAACAGTGTTTATGAAGCTGCAGACCTTGATGGCATTGGAGCCTTGGGTAAATTTCTGCATATCGAATTACCGTTGATCATGACTCAGGTGCGGATCAATATGATTATGTTAATTATCGGCACCTTTCAGATGTACGGATTTATTTTAATCCTGTTCGGTGATTCTGGTGGCCCCAATGGGCGGGTCATGGTACCCGATTTGTATATGTTCCGGAAAGCGTTTACAGAGGCGCAAGCAGGTTATGCCTGCTGCATTGGGATGATTCTTTTCTTCTTTATTCTAATCCTGTCTGAGATTAATAACCGCTATGTGAGGGTTGAGAAATGAGCCAGATTCAACGACGTAATCTATATGGTGAGCTAGGCAAACACGCCTTCATATTAGCGGTATTAGCCTCCGCCTTTTTCCCTCTTTATGTGATGCTGGTGATCAGTGGAAAAGATGGCACTCAATATTTCAGTAATCGATACGGGCTTACCCTGCCTTTCCATTGGGAAAACTACGCCGTAGCTTGGGAAATGGTTTCGGGGTATATTTTTAATACGATTTTTGTTTGTGTAAGTTCGGTATTATTGACGTTTGTGTTTTCGCTTTGCGGAGCGTTCTTTTTTGCCCGCTATAACATGCCGGGCAAATCATTCCTATGGTACTTTTTCCTTATTTTAATGCTGATGCCTGGGGTGGCCAACATCGTTCCCCTTTTTATGCTACTCAAAGATCTAACTCTGTTAAACACCTTTTGGGCGCTGATCGTAGTCTATGTTGCCGGTGGTCAAGTGGTTCAGATTTATATCTTACGAAATTTTATTGAGGAAATACCCCAAGACTTGTTTGACGCCGCTGAAGTAGATGGCGCCAGTCCATTACAACAAGTGTATAATATCGTATTGCCCATGTCCGGAAGTGTGTTGTCAACCTTGGGCATTTTACAATTCATAGGCTTATGGAACGACTATATTTTACCTCTGATCGTTATGAGAGATGATAATATGCTAACCCTCGCGGTAGGGTTGGTGCGCATGGATGGCGAGTACGTTAAAGAATGGGGTCCGTTAATGGCAGGATATACCATTGCTAGTATTCCCATGATACTCATCTTTTTGTTTACCATGCGATTGTTTGTCAAAGGATTATCTGCCGGAGCCGTTAAAGGGTAATCAAGGTTACAGCATCTTTTGGGTTGCCAAAACCCCTCGCTTTACTAATAGAAATGTTGTGAGCGATTTTACTCAAATTTTAACATCGACTGAGGTCTCCACCATCCTTGACCGAATGACCCGAGACGTTCAATCTCGGGTTCAACCTGACCAACCGTTCGCGATCGTTGGGATTCATACCCGTGGCGTCATCCTGGCACAGCGCATGTGTAAAATGTTCCAGGTAGCCGGCCTAACGCCTCATTTCGGAACCATTGATATATCCCTATACCGCGATGACTTAGATCAGCTGCCCTCCATGCCCCAGATACATGGATCGAGTCTAACCTTCCCCATTGATAAAACACACATCCTATTGGTAGATGACGTCCTTTTTACTGGAAGAACCATTAGGGCCGCATTGGATGTACTGATGGATTATGGCAGACCCGCCTGTATCGAATTGGCGGTTTTGATTGATCGAGGAAACCGCGAACTGCCCATTCAAGCCCAAACGATAGGGCATACGATACACACGTCCCCCACAGATCATATTCAAGTACGATTAGACGAAACAGATGGCAATGAAGGCGTATGGTTTCGTAAAGGAGTGCACGCATGAGAAAAGACTTGTTAAATATACGCTCCCTAACCACAGACGAAATCCTCCCTATTTTGGATAATGCCAAAGCGATGAAAGAAATTTTCACCCGCACGGTAAAAAAAGTACCCGCGCTCAATGGCAAGATGGTACTTAATCTTTTCTTTGAACCCTCCACGCGTACCCGCACTTCTTTTGAAATCGCAGCCAAACGACTATCCGCTGATGTAACCAACTTTACCGCTTCTTCCAGCAGTGTCGTCAAAGGGGAATCCATATTGGACACCGTGGACACCATGCAATCCATGAAGGTCGACTACATCATTGTGCGTCATGCCGCAGCTGGGGTTCCCAATATGATTGCCAGGCACTCCCCTGCCTCCGTAATTAATGCCGGTGACGGATACCATTCTCATCCCACCCAGGCGCTTTTAGATGCTTTTACCATTCGTGAAATTACCCCAGAAATGACCGGCAAGAAAATTCTCATTGTAGGAGACATTCTGCATTCAAGAGTCGCACGGAGCGTTAGCAATTGTTGCCACATGTTAGGCATGAAGGTTGCCTTTTTTGGTCCTTCGACGCTCATTCCGGAGTATGGTCCAGCGTGGGCGGATTCATTTTCCAGTTTTGAAGATGCCCTCACCTGGAAACCCGATTTTATTTACCTCTTACGTCTACAAACCGAACGCATGCGATCTAATTTTTTTCCCAGCATGCGTGAATACCATCACCTTTATGGTGTAACCAAGGAACGCTTTCAGCGCATCCAGCAGGAAGGTATTTGGGTGATGCATCCCGGTCCCGTCAACCGCGGCGTTGAAGTAAATGATGCCGTCATGGACTACGATCGATGCCTTATCAATCAACAAGTTGAAAACGGTATTGCCACTCGAATGGCCATTCTGATGGCCGTAAAACCCCACACCCTACCCCGTGAACAAGGATAAACCCCATGGACCCTAAACCCCTCCTCTTTAAAAATGGAAGCATTGCCAGCGAATTCACCCCAGAACCCCAACCCAAAGATGTGTTGGTAAAAGAGGGTCTTGTACACGCAGTTGATGATACGATTCCCGCTTCCGCAGAATACGACGTCATCAATTGTACAGGTCGCATCTTGATACCAGCCATGTTTGATCTTCATGTACACCTACGCGAACCGGGCCAAGAAGCAAAAGAAACCATTGAGACAGGCTCCCAAGCCGCATTGAACGGTGGCATTACAGGCATGTTAGCCATGCCCAACACAACCCCAGCAATCGATAACGGAGGCTTGGTGCGCTTTGTTTTGAATATCGCCCGCGAAAAAGCAACCATCCCCGTTTTTACTTCAGGGTGTATTACCAAAGACCGCGCCGGGAAAGAACTAGCCGAAATCGCCGACATGGTAGAAAATGGTGCCGTTATGATCACCGATGACGGGAGCCCTGTAAACAACCCTTACCTTTTTAGAAGGGCTATGGAATACGCAAAGCCATTTGGCATCCCGGTCGCCTCTCATTGCGAAACCATGGAACTAACTGCCGGGGGTGCCATGAACGAAGGGCATGTTTCCTACCAACTGGGAATACCCGGCATACCCGCCATAAGCGAAGAAATTTGCATCGACCGCGATATACGGATTGCCCAACATGTGGGGGGGCATGTCCACATTCAACATGTCACTACCGCCAGAGGCATGAACATTATTCGCCGCTTTAAAGAAGAAGGGGTACACGTCACCTGCGAAGTTGCCCCCCATCACCTGGTCTTTAATGAGGAAGACATTCGTGATTATGATACGCACTTCAAAATGAACCCCCCTCTTCGCACACCCGAAGATAACGAACAATTATTACAAGGGCTCCTAGATGGCGTTTTTGATATCATTGCTACCGACCATGCTCCCCATACCCCGTTTGAAAAATCGCAAGACTTTTCTTCAGCACCCTTTGGCATCACCGGGCTGGATACGGCTGTACTTGACCTATATACGCACTTCATCAAACCAGGTAAAATGGGTTGGGATACCTTGGTTCGTCGTTATTCTAATGAACCCAGAAAACTCATTAACCAACCCACGGTTGAGATTAAACCCCAAGCCAAAGCAACTTTCCTCGTTTTCGACCCCGACGCCATTACGGATATCACACCCGCTTTCATGAAGTCGAAAAGCGTAAACACCCCCCACCTTAACCATCAATTAGCAGGCTCTATCGAAAAGGTGATTTTAGATGGCACCATTGCCTTGGATAGATCCGGTTAGTAGATGCTAAGCTATAGAACGATCCTTTCCCCCCAAATGATCACCAAGGTTACGAATAGAGCTCATAGCCTTCGCTCCCTTTCTTATTTTTGACCAAGCAGACAAAATCAATGCCACATTTAGCTCTTAAACGTCAATTATGACAACATCTCGCCTTTGTATAAGTTGTGGTATATATCCTGCTTATGATTCTGTTTATGAGTCAAAAGCTCCAATGGGTATTATGGACATTGCTGGTCCTAGGTACATTTTGTGCGTCAGCGCAAACGGTGTACTATTGGCGTGGTGCAGCCCCTACAGGAAACTGGAGCGATAATAGAAATTGGTGGTTTGGTTTTTTCTTAAACGGACAAGCTTATGGCATACAACAATTTGGGGGTACCGGACAATCTGTAGCAAACAACGACAATGGTGGCTCAACTTTAAACACCCATGCCTTTGATTTCGCCAACTTGTTTGGCTCTCAAGCCTTTACCATCACTGGAGACCCGATTCGTTTTTCAAGGTTTAGAAACAATGACCCCTACATTCAAAACAGAACCGTGTTCACCCAGACCATCAATGCCAATATCGAAGGAGACGGAAGACCCAATACCCCTCTACAAATACGCCCCATTAGCGGAGACCTTGTGTTTGGTGGGACCGTAAACAACAGACGCTCCTCTATTGAAATCACTGGTGGCGGAAACAATGTAACCTTCCACCATACCGTTTCCGGACAAGGAGGGCTAGAAATAGAAGATGGCGCCACGGTGACCTTTACCGGAGACGCTGGCTCTGCCACCTTCACTGGTGACACCATCATCAAGCATGGGACCTTGGTCATTTCAGATCGTGCAGCTGACCCCTTCGATAGCGACATCACCTTAGGTGACACAAGCGGTAGCGATCCTGCCAACCTAACCCTTGGGAATAATGGAGGTATCGTAACTTTAGATACCGATATTGAGATACGCGCTACCGGTGGCAACAAAACCATCACGTCTATCGGGACAGACGGTAATATCATGTCAGGTGACCTCACCTTAAACGGAAACCTAACCATCCAAACCGATACAGCCCTAGACATTTCTGGACAGCTCAATGGCTCCAGCACCTTATTTAAAGAAGGGACCGATCTTTTATCGCTTTCGGGTAATAGCGCGGCAAGCTACAATGGCGACATTGAAATTGATGCAGGAACCATCCAAATTACTGCAGCAGGAAATGTGGCTGGATCTACCACCCACATTCGAGACACTGGCACCCTAGCGGGAGAAGGCACGGCCGGAGATATCATCGTACACGATGGCGGTACGCTTTCACCTGGCGGGGTCAATAACGGACCAGGAACCCTCAGCACGTCCAATGGAGACGTTACCTTTGCCGGCGGAGGTTCTTATTTATTTGAAATCAAGGACTTTTCCGGAGGACTCGTTAACCCAAACACGCTAGCGGGAACAGACTGGGATCTTATAAATATCGATGGCACCTTGAACATTTCCAGCACCACAGCAAACCCTTTTAATATCGATATCTCTACTATCGTTTCACCAACGTGGGCGGAAGGCAACACCGGTACGTTTGACTATACCAAAGATTATCTTTTTACTATCGCTTCAGCGAATGCCATCACTGGTTTCAATGCATCTAAATTTGCTCTGAATTTCAGTGGCTTCAAAGACTATAATCCCTACGCCCAAAATTGGGAGGTTATCGTAAGTGGCGGGAACTTGCAGCTGAGGTACAATAGCGGGACGGTGCTGATACCCGAACCTAGCTCAATGGCCCTTTTGGGCTTTGGACTTTTTGTTATCATTCGTACCCAGCGAAAACCACACTGGTAAGCCATCCAAACCCAGTCCTGATTCCCGTTACCTCTTTTAATTTAGGGTTGATCTTTATGTTTTCATAGCTACACAAGAGATCATTAACCACGAATAGAGGAATGACTATGGCTAAAAAAACGATAAAAAAAATAACCGGAAACATGTTGATTGCCCAAAGCGGAGGTCCTACTGCCGTGATCAACCAAAGCTTGGTTGGGGCTGTTTTAGAAGCGAAAAAACACCCCGAAATTAAACAAATTTTTGGGTCACTTCACGGGATCCAAGGAATCTTGGACGAAGATTTTATCAACTTAAGAAAAGAAACCGCCAAAACCTTGGAAGAAGTTGCCGTAACCCCCTCTTCCGCTCTAGGCTCCGTTCGAAAAAAACCAACCCCTGAAGATTGTCACGACCTCTTCGAAGTCATGAAAAAGTACAACGTTCGTTACTTCTTTTATATTGGAGGAAACGACAGTGCTGAAACAACCCACATCATTAACCAAGAAGCTAAAAAAGCCAACTACGACTTCCGATGCTTCCACATCTGCAAAACCATCGATAACGACTTGCGGCAAAATGACCATACACCCGGCTTTGGCAGTGCAGCAAAATTTGTTGCCATGGCATTCATGGGCGACAACCTAGACAACCGTGCCTTGCCCGGAGTCAAAATCAATGTCGTCATGGGCCGCCATGCTGGCTTCCTTACAGCAGCTTCCGCACTCGCACGCCAACAAGAGGGCGATGGACCCCATCTGATTTATCTTCCCGAACGACCTTTTTCCATGGAACAATTTGCCGAAGACGTAAAAAACTGTTATGAAAAAAATGGACGGTGCTTGGTTGCGGTTTCAGAAGGCATTTCCGATGAAGAAGGTACGCCTATTGTAGCCAAACATATCAACGAAGTTGATTCACATGGCAATGTGCAATTAAGTGGCACTGGTGCACTAGGTGACATCTTGGCTGAAGAAATTAAACAACGCACCGAGATCAGTCGCGTACGGGCAGACACCTTCGGTTACCTGCAACGTTCTTTTCCGGATACCTATTCTGAAGTAGATGCCAAAGAGGCTCGTCAAGTCGGTGCTACAGCAGTAAAGTGTTCCGTAAATGAATATGATGACGGAAGTATTGCTATCAAACGTAAACCAGGCAAACGCTATTCCGTAACCTACGAGCGTGTTCTGCTCCGGAGTGTGGCAAAAGAAACCCGCCATATGCCGAACAAATTCATCAACAAAGCCGCCAACGACGTAACAAAATCATTTATTGACTATGTTACCCCCATTGTAGGAAAACTTCCCAAAATGGGTCGATTTAAACGTGTGCCTGTTGCAAAAATATAACCATGAAGAACACCATGTTTAGCTCAAAGCCGCAATATTTATTGCGGCTTTGTATTTTTTTATGCATTGCCATCCTCCCCCTACACGCTCAACTCAAAAGCGGATATGATCTTCCTATGCCTCGATACACCTTGCCAGATGGCAGACGCGTGATCGAAGCCGTTAAAGAACAAATCGTTGGCAACCCGATGCGCATGAAAGGAGAACTTCGCATAGATGCTCCCGACGAACCGTACAAAGTTATAGACCTTACCATGCGCTGGGAATGGCCCGTTTGTGAAATGGAACTCAGCAAAGGGTTTGGCGTACCCTGGCAATACATACAAATTCAACACCAGTTTTCTCAACCCCCATCCATCACCTACTGGATTGAAGGTAGTCAAACAAATCAAGTCCAGGCCTACCAAGCAACCCCCATAAAAGGCCTTGGCATAAGTGCCGAAGAACTCAGCCTTGGTTTCCTTTGGTGGGAAAAGGCAACCACTAAAACAATAGAAACCCGAAAAACACGTAGATGTTATGTCGTAGAACTTACCGCCCCCAACGATCACAAAGGACCCTTAAAACGGATCACACTATGGGCGGACAAATCCGGCTTTTTTATCGTGCATGCCGAGGGATATGATGCAGAGGGTCGATTGATACGCACCATTGAAGGTAAAAAACTAACCCGAAAATATGGCGATCGTTGGATGGTAAGCCAAATCAATTTCACCCATGAACCCAATGGAACCGAGATTGAATTCCGGTTAAATGACCTAGAATGGCTTTAATGATTGTACCAAATGTAATCCCTTGCCTTCATCAGGTAAAATGTTTTACTTTTTTTATTTAAAAGACATTTTTAAGCCTTAATAACCCAAGTACAACTATTCAACAAAAGAGTAAAACATGATAAAAAAAATAGTACTAGGATTCATTGCATTGACCAGCTTAAGCGCATCAGCTGAAGTTATTTGGCAACGTGATGCATTTATTCACTGTGCAGGAGATTGGAAATATGCCGGTTGCACCGCCGCAAACCTAGAAATCGAACTTGGGGTATGGCCCGTAGCATGGGGACACGATGTATACGTCGTTTATAGCCAAGACCATTGGCAAACGGTATCGTATGAAGTTGGAAATTGGTTCATGAATGTGAACAACCCTTTTGGTAGCCAAGATGAAGTTTGGACGATCAGCATTCCCGTAGGTTACACAAGCATGGGCGGACAGCTCGCCAGCACCGAATATGCACTTGCGGTAGAAAACGCCTGGGGAGATACTTTTTGGGATAACAATGGCGGAAACAACTACTTTGTTGCTGGGGGCGGTCACGAAGTAATCGATGTTCCCTAACCCTACTTTCGGCTTCTCTGGTGTCTTCCTCTTCCTAATTCACCTAACAAGCATTGGAGAAGCCGATTTTTATTATATATTCGTAAAAGACACTTGACCTTATCCCCCTTTTAGATACCTACGCGCTCACTATGGGACAACAACTAAGAAAAAGAGTAAAACAAAAAGCACGTAAACGGTATAAAAAACGTAAAAAAGAAGAAGCAAGAGCTGCTGCTTCAAAAAAATAGGCATCCGTCTAACCGTTGCGTAAAACCGTACTGTTACGTATTGCTTGGTTCAAGACATGAGTTTTAGACCAAATCTAATGTTATGGGGATTGGTGCTGGTTTTTGGCGGTATGATATTCCTGCAAAGTTGGGAACGAAGAAAAGTACTGCAAAGCGATATTCCACCACCTCTTACCGATGCCACCTTTCAACAAGTTCTCAACCAAACTTCCCGCCCTGTGCTAATCGATCTTTGGGCTCCGTGGTGTGGTCCCTGCATTAAGCTGGCACCCCATATAAAAAAAATAGCTCAACAATACGAAAACCAATTGGATGTGTACAAAATCAATGTAGATGAGAATCCTTTGGCACGACAATATTTCAACGTTGAAGCACTGCCCACGTTGGTATTGTGGGAACAGGGAAAAGAAATAGACCAAATTATTGGCATGCGTGATTACCCATCTTTGGAACAATGGATTCGGTCCAACACCCAACGCTAAACAATCCCACATGATCACCTTTCTTCATGGAATCCTAGAACAAAAAGAACCTACGCGGTGTGTCATCAATGTGCAAGGCGTTGGCTACGAGCTCCCCATCCCCTTAAGTAGTTTCGATCAACTTCCCCAAGAAGGCTTAGAAACCAAACTCTTTACCCATTTTCATGTACGGGAAGATGCCCAAATCCTTTTTGGCTTTGCATCCGAAGAGGAACGCTCCTGCTTCCTACTTCTACTAGGTGTGAATGGAATAGGACCCCGTATTGCCTTAAGTGCCCTAAGCAGCATGACCCCAAAAGACATTAAAACGGCCCTTGTATCAGGAGATGCAAAACGACTCAGCACCATATCGGGTGTAGGGAAAAAAACCGCCGAACGAATGGTGGTAGAGCTTCGGGATAAATTGGATGACGCCGATACCCTTTTGGCTGGTCAGTCTGGCTCAGATGAAAAAGAAGCCTCTGGATCCATGGATGCCATACGCGCACTCACCGCCTTGGGTTTCAAACTAGAAGATGCCCGTAAAAAGATACAAGCCATCCCCAATTACCGACAATTAAAAACCGAAGAGCTTATTCGTCGCGCCCTCTCCGGTTAAACTCCACCAACTTTACATTGACCCTTTACCTCCGTGCTATATCCTAAAGGTATGCATGAACATTCATTAACCGATTTTGCCAAACCTGATGTTGTGTTTGAGGAAAACTTGCGCCCCGGTCGGTTTGACGACTTTGTAGGTCAATCTAAAGTCCGAGAACGTCTAGAACTGATCGTAACGGCTGCAAAACAACGGGGTGATGTACTAGACCACGTGCTTCTTTGTGGCCCCCCCGGCTTAGGGAAAACGACCCTGGCTTACATTATTGCAGAAGGCATGGGTACCAATGTGAAATCAACCAGTGGCCCCATCATTACCAAACCCGGCGACCTGGCAGGCTTGTTAACCAACCTCGAAAAAGGAGATGTGCTTTTCATTGATGAAATACACAGACTGCAACGTTCGGTGGAAGAATACCTCTATTCCGCTATGGAAGATTATGTCATCGACATTGTCATTGACGAAGGGCCCAATGCAAGATCGGTACGCCTAAACTTACCTAAATTCACCCTGGTCGGAGCCACCACACGCATGGGACTCCTAACGGGCCCCTTCCGATCCAGGTTCGCCATGGTCAATCGTCTCGACTATTACACCCGTGAAGAACTCAAAGAAATTATCCTGCGGGCAGCTCGGATTTTACACGTCGATATAGACCAAGAAGGTGCCCTCGAAATTGCTGGCAGATGCCGCGGCACCCCCCGCATAGCCAACAACCTCTTGCGCTGGGTACGTGACTATGCCCAAATCCGTGCCGAAGGAAAAGTAGACCATGACGCCGCAGACAAGGCCTTAAACATGCTCGACATCGATCAAAAAGGGCTAGATGAAATGGATAAAAAACTCCTTAGCGTGATTGTACAAAACTACGCTGGAGGACCGGTAGGCATCAATACCCTCGCCGTTTCCGTAGGAGAAGAAGCCGGAACGATTGAAGAAGTCTATGAACCCTACCTCATCCAAGAAGGCTACCTACAACGAACCCCCCAAGGCAGAATGGCCACCCCCGAAGGTGCCCGAGCTATTGGCTCAACCCTACCCAACAACCAACAGGAACTCTTCTAGCCCATCATAAACCTGTACTTTTTCAGCCTTGCGACAAAGGGTAAGCCTTGTTAAAAACGAACACATGCTAGAAAAACTGTATCTTCTGTTATACCGGTATAGAATAGGAATCCTTGCCCTGACCCTCGTCTGCCTAGGACTGCTAGGGTATTCCGTATGGAAAAACGCAACCTATGCGACCTCGTCCCCTGCGGTTTCTGCCTCCCCTATAACACTCCCCGAAATCATACCTCAACCCACCCATCAATGGAATATCTTCACCCCAGACACCGCACCAGAAAACAACACCGCTTCCGCGTTACGAGAACGTTTCCGCCTATCGGGCACCTTTTCCCGATTTGATGAAAACGGCAACGTCGAATACAAAATTGCCCTGGTAGACGACCTCAGTCTAAGCGAACAACAGCTTCTAGGAGAAGGCGACGTCTACCAAGAATTATATGTCAAAACCATCGAGCAAAATGCCATTATCGTACATTGGCAAGGTGAGCAACACCGTCTTACCCTCGGAGTGCCCAGTGCCCTAAACCGCACCACAGCCCAAAAAGAAACAAAAGAAGATCCTCAAGAGCCATCCGAAACAGTGCTCGAAACCAGCCGATTTGGCAAACGCATTGCAACCGACCGATGGGTGGTAAGCCGGCCTGCACTAGAAGAATATTACAGAGAACTTCTCGACGCCCCTGAACGGGTCGCAGCCTTATTTGAATCCTTTAACCCCCTCTATAACGACCAACGAAAGATCACCGGATATGAAATTGACGGCACCGCAGAAATGGAATTTCTTGAAGCCATGGGGCTCAACAAAGGTGACCAAGTACGTCTTGTAAACTCCATGCAAATGACCAGCCAGCGCCGCGCCGAATATTTTATTCGTTCTTTCGCCAAAAACCAGCTCAACACCATTGTCATGGAAGTGGATCGCGATGGAGAACGTGAAAAAATGATTTATCTCATTCGCTAACATGACCGCACTACCCCACTACCACATTGTTGGCATTGCCGGGGTAGGCATGAGTGCCCTTGCCGAATATTTACTGCTGGCTGGTTACCACGTAAGCGGTAGTGACCGTTTTTACGATACAGGGCAAGAGCTAGAAATACTCCAAACGCTACGTGCCATGGGAGCCCAACTGGTTCCTCAAGATGGAACCGGAATCACCCCTCAAACCCGAGCCGTAATCGTCAGCTCCGCCATCGAACCTGACAACCCTGAAATCCAGCAAGCGAGCCAACTAAACGTTCCCTTATTGCACCGCACCCAACTGATCCATCAACTTTCAAACGACAAAAAAATCATCGGCATTGCCGGAACTTCAGGAAAATCCACCACCACCGCCATGGTAGGCTGGATACTCGAACAAACAGGACTGGACCCCCATGTCATTAACGGCGCCCCATTGGTCGACTGGGCAAGCCCTGAACGTATCGGAAGCAGCCGGCTCGGGGAAAGTTCCTGGATGGTACTTGAGCTAGACGAAAGCGACCGAAGTCTTTTGCGCTTTCAGCCCCACACGGCACTCATTACCAACATTAGCGCTGACCATTTTACGCTCGAAGAATCCCAACGACTTTTTCAACAATTTTCTTCTCAGGTAACCCACACCCTCTTGACTGGGTCCCAATGCCCCCAAGCCCACACCCTATTTCCTGCAGCGACCCAAGTCCCCAACGAACCTATCCCCTGTCCTATACCTGGTAGCCACAACCAAGAAAACGCCAACGGAGCAATTGCCCTTTGTCAAGCGCTCGGTATCGAGCGCCCAGAAGCAACAAAAGCACTCCAAACTTTCTCAGGTGTACAACGACGATTTGAACAAATCGGTGTAAAAAAAGAGGTGCGCTACATCGACGACTACGCACACAACCCCGCAAAAATACACGCTGCACTCATTACTGCACAGAACCTAGCACCTACGGTAATCGCGTACTGGCGACCTCACGGATTCGGTCCACTAAAAAAAATGGGAGACGAATTACGAACCATGTTATGCCAAACGCTACGCCCCCAAGACCACTTTTACGTATTACCCGTATTTTACGCTGGTGGCACCACCACAGAACAAATCAATACCGAAGCATGGTTATCGGAAGCCCCCTGTCCCAATATAATCCCCGTAAGGAACTATCAAGAACTCACCAGCAAACTTAACCCAAAACCCAAGGACATTGTCCTAGGACTAGGTGCCCGCGATCCCGACATCCGGCGATTCCTGCAACAATGCGTGACTGCCTAAACCGAATCGTTATTTTTTAGGCTGAAAAAAGTGAGGGCTATGTCCGAAATGGGCTTCCGCCGTCTCCATCACCGTTTCTGACAAGGTTGGGTGTGGATGAATGGTTAAACTAATATCTTCTACATTCGCCCCCATTTCTATTGCCAAAGCACCTTCAGAAATAAGCTCCCCAGCACCAGGCCCACAAATACCTACGCCCAAAATTTGTTCTGTTTCGGGATTGATAATAAACTTGGTCATGCCGTCGCTTCGGTCTAACGTGACCGCCCGACCCGAGGCCGACCAAGGAAACTTCGCTACCGTATGAGGAATTCCCTGATCTTTGGCTTCCGTTTCTGTAATGCCTACCCAAGCGATTTCAGGATCCGTAAAGACCACAGCGGGAATACCTGCCGGTTCAAAAGCAGTACGTTTTCCTTGGATAGCTTCCACCGCCACTTTACCTTCATGGGTCGCCTTATGTGCCAACATAGGTTCGCCGGCGACATCTCCAATTACAAAAATATTAGACTCATCTGTGCGGCGTTGCAGGTCACTCACAATAAAACCTTGATCGTCTACCTTTACTTTCGTATTTTCTAAACCAAGGTCTGAGGAGTTGGGTCGGCGTCCAATTGAAAACAAGACTTTATCATATACTTCAGTCAATTTCTTACCGTCTTTACCCTCAAATGAGACATGCACCCCATCTTTTTTATCTTCCAACCCGGTTACTTTTGTACTCAATTTGATGTCTTTAAACTGTCCTTTTAAGCGCTTTGCCAAATGTTGTACCAAGTCTTTGTCGGCACCAGGAAGCAAGCCAGGCATCATCTCTACCACGCTTACATCGCTACCCAAAGCACTGTAAACACTACCCATTTCTAGTCCTATGTATCCCCCACCAATGACCAACATGCGTTCAGGGATCTCTGAAAGCTCTAACGCACCTGTCGAATCTACAACCCGCGGTGAATCGATAAAAAGTCCCGGAATACGAGTGGGATGAGATCCCGTTGCAATGATGGCATATTCAAAACTGATTTCCTCTGTGCTACCATCTTCTTTTTTCACCGAAACGGTATTGTGGTCTACAAAGGTTGCCCGTCCTTGAATCATATTGACCTTGCGCGCTTTTGCCAGCATCCCGGTTCCTCCGGTCAACTTTTGGACGACCCCATTTTTAAAGTCTCGCAGCTTGTTCAGATCGATTTTGGGAGGCTGATACTCAATCCCCCAGTTTTTGGCTTCCTCCGCTTCTCGCATGAGTTTTGCCACATGCAACAACGCTTTAGAGGGGATACAACCGCGATACAGACATACCCCCCCAGGATTTTTTTCCATATCAATGATGGTTACATCCATACCCAAATCTGCGGCATAAAATGCAGCCGGATATCCTCCGGGACCACCACCGATGACTACAAGTTGCTTGTGCTTAGACGGATCGCTCATAACTTTCACCCATTACGTTGTTGTTTGTTTTTTATCTATTGGGCGTAAAACTTAGGGGCTTTTTCTTATTATACAACCCTGTTTTTTGGTTTTTGAATGGGTTCGGATGCATGGATCTTTTTTTGGGGTTTTTGTCCCCCGTATCCCCGCTTTTTAGGAAGTATGTTTTTTTCTTAAGACCGCTATGAACATGCCATCGCCTTCGGTTTCCCAAGGGAGGGCATGAAAGGTGCCGGTAGTCTGACGTCCGGTTAGTGGGTGCGGGAAAGCGTCTAGGGCAAATTCTGGGTGGGTTTTTAGGAAGGCGTTGATGACGTCTTCGGTTTCTTGTTGGGTCAGGGTGCATACGGCATACACGAGGCGCCCTCCGACTTGTACGGCGGGGGCTACCTTGTGGAGGAGTTTGGTTTGGCGTTGGGCAGCCCGGGTAATTGCTTCTGGGGTTGCTCGCCAACGTGCATCAGGCATCCGAGACCAGTTTCCCCATCCGGTGCAGGGTGCATCAAGGAGTACACCTTTGAATTTTTCTTTGGGGAGTGGGTGGCTTAAGACGTTTTGTTGTCGTATGCGTATGAGGGTGGTTTTTGCTGGGTTTTGTTTTAGGCGTTGTTTGAAAGATCTCAGGGGTTTTTTTCGGGGTTCTGTGGCGAGTATGCGCCCTTGGTATTCCATGAGATCGGCCAGATGTAAACTTTTGCCTCCAGCTCCGGCACAGACATCCCACCATGGTTCGCCAGCCTTGGGTTCGCAAACCCATGCTACCAGTTGTGATGCAAGGTTTTGGGGTTCAATAGCACCTGGGAAGGCTTGGGTTAACCGGTTGGCGGCGGCTCGGTTTTGGGTTTGGTATGCGGTAAAGAAGTGGCTTGAGGGGTGGATGTTTTTTTCTGTTTTTTGGAGGTTTTTTTGTAGGTTTTCGCGCGCTTGTAGCGATACGCGAAGATGCACTGGAGGACGCTCTTGCAACCAGGTGTAGAAGGCGTCGATTTGTTGGGTGGCTTGTGGAATGAGATAGGGGGTTATCCAATCGGGTGCCAGGCTTTCTGGCGCTAGCTCTAGTTGTTTTGCCTTTTCTTGGAGGGTCCCTTTGGGGGGGAGCTTTATGGGTAGTGGGCATCTTTTGTCTAGGGGATAGGGTAAGTGGTCTAATTGAGCGGCTAAGGTGATTTTTTCTTCGGGACTTAGGTTTAGTTGGTCAAGCCAGCCTGCCCAACGCAAGGTTGAGAAGATGATGTCGCGTATGAAGGTGCGGTCTTTTTTTCCGGCATGGGGGTTTTGTTTGTAGAATTGTTTGAGGGTTTGTTCTGCAGGAATATTGTCCGGTAATCCTTCGAGTACAAGGGCGAGGGCTTGCCGGGCAACCCGCATTCGGGCTGAAAGTTGTTGTGGATTGAACGCGCTTATGATTTATTTTTTTTGAACAGTGAAAGAATGGTAAGGACGGTTGCCAGGGGTAGCATTTGGGTTTTCGGCAGGTAACAGTAAAAGCCGGCGGCAAATACGATGGGCGTGTAGAGGTATTTGGGAACTTTGCGCGCCCGGCATAGGACAAGCCCGGCAATGGCGCCTGCGATAAAGGCAACGGGTGGACCGAATCGACCCAAGGTTGCCACATCTAAAAAATCAATTAGGAGTGCTGCGCTTAGGGGGAGCCCTATTTCTTGAAAGAGACTGGGATCTTTTTGCGGTTCTTGGTTTTCAACCAGGGGCTCAATATCGATCACTTCTTTCTCGGCGTTTTGTTCTTTATTGTCATTCATGCTTGCGTAGGTTAGCGGATAGAGTGTCAACATGAAAAGAAAATATGGATGAAATCGAAACACATTGGAAGAAGGGGTTTTTTAAACAGCCTTTATCTATTGGTTCGTTAACGATTCCGAACCGGGTGATTTTAGCGCCTTTGGCCAGTGTCAGTGACCAACCTTTTCGGCGTATTTGTCAGGAACTTGGGGCTGGGTTGACGTATGTGGAAATGTTAACGGCCATTTCGGTTGTGAGGCGCTCTAAACGTACGTTGGATTTGTTACGCCGTCATGAAGATGAATCCGTTTTAGGGGTGCAGATCACTGGCAGGAATGAGGAGGAAACGACGGAAGGGAATCGTTTTTTGGCAACCCAGGGCTTTGAAACGATTGATATTAATATGGGTTGTCCTGTGCGTAAGATCGTTAAAAAAGGGTGTGGGAGTGCTATTTTACTGGATCCAGAGCGGGTAAGTACTACGGTCTCTGCTTCGTGTGAGACGGTAGACGTACCCTTGACTGCCAAAATTCGTACGGGTTATGCTCCGGATCAGAAAAATGTGGAGGATGTTGCTTCTCGGATTGCGCGTGCTGGGGCACCAATGTTGACCATTCATGGTCGTACGCGTGGAGATAATTATAGTGTCCCTGTGAATTACGAGGATATCCGGAAAGGCTTTGAGGCAGCTCGGGGTCAGGCATCGGGGATCACGTTAACAGGGAATGGCGATGTAATGGACTTGGATTCTGCCCGCGCCATGATCTATTATTCAGGTGCGGATGCGGTCATGGTTTCGCGGGGGGCTTTAGGGAACCCATGGATTTTTGATCAACTGGTGAAGGAGCACCGTACGCAGCCCACCTTTCAAGAGTGGTATGAGGTTTTGCTTCGTCATATTGAGTATCATGAAGCTTTTTATGGGGAGGGGCACGTGCCTGCGATCATGTTTCGTAAACATTTGTTGTGGTATGTGAAGGGGTTTCCTCTTAGCCGGCATATGCGTAATGAATTAAGCACGGTGGACAGTTTGAAGGAAGCGCGAGAACGGTTGAAACCGTTTGCAAAAAAAATTCCTGGTGACTTGCGGCGCTTTACCGAGGCTTGGAGAATGCCGGACCGTGAGTATGATCCGAAGTTTGAGATGGATCGAAAGCTTGACCGGGGGGTGGGTCTTCGGGAAGATGAGTGACGCTTGGCATTTCGCGTGGTTATTGGTAGGCGACTTCCACAAGGTTACGCAAGAATTGTTCGTCGCTGAGTCCCTGACAGGCTTCTTCGGGAAACGTGGTGGCGTCTTTTAAGGCGGTCGCAAGTTCACGGTATAGCTTTACCCTGTGTGCATCTTCCATTTCTTCTCTTCGTAACAGGGCTTCTATCACCATCTCTAGGCAAAGGGGGTTGATGTTTTGTCGGAATCTGGCGACATCTCCAGGGTATGATTTGAAGCTGTTATATTTGCTCCATGTCAACTGATTCAGATCCGGGGTGTCGTATTTTTTCCGTTGCACGACGATGGTTCCAGCAACGACATCCCCTAGACGTTTACGGTTTTTATTGAAGATGGAGGTGGCTCCGCCTACCGCATAGAATCCAGGTAACATATCAACGACACGAAAGAGATTGCGTATCCAGATTTGCCGTATGTTTAGGGTCAGTCCAGTGTCATCCATCACTTGTAGGCCTAGCAATTTTTTTCCAATGGTTTGCCCCTTCATTTGCCACTCGAACCATACAAAGTAGGCAATACTTAGCAAAGCTTGTAGTACCATCATGAGCCCCGCGGAGAGGTCTCGGTTGATGACCGAAATGATGTTGAATCCACTGTATAGGAATGTGCTTATCACGACCAATAAAAGGAGGTCTATGATAAGAGCTACCCCCCTGCTAACCGGACTTGCCAAAGGCAAGCGAAAGGTAACCCCTTCTCCGGTGCGGATGCGCATGCCTCCTAGGGTCACGATTTTCATGTTGATCCCCTATTTGCAGACTTTTTTTCTTTTCCGGAGTACGTTAGGAAGAGGATAAGGAGTAGAAGTTGTAAGGCACCAAAAGCAATTTTTACACTATATGGGATTACAGGTTGGTGGTATTGAGAAAAGTAGGACTCAATGATTCCTGCCCATACTAGCAAGATGGCTAAGCCATACACTAGCGCGAGGACATCTGGTAGTGCTTCTCGCATTCGCAACCCTAGTTTTTTGTGGGACCCTCTTCCCAATAAGCTACGTGCAATGATCAAGCCGCCTAACGCACCTAACAAAATAGCTGGAATTTCTACGGAACCATGAGGCAGCAACCATGCGAGTAAAAAAGTGGTTTCACCTGCGCGTACATAGTCGAGTGCTACGGCTCCTAAGATAACGCCATTATAAAAAAGAAGGATCACGGTTCCGATGCCCCAGGTTATACCAAGACATAGCACATTGATAGAAACCCGGATATTGTGGGTCATAAGTTGACCAGCGAAGGTTGCTTTTACATCCTCCATGTGATCTTCTTCGGTTGTTTGCGCCTCTTCTTCTGCTACCCGATCTGAAGGATCACCATGTAGATGTGAAAAGGGCATAATGATACTTTTGGCTTCTTGATCGATCATAAGCGCCACCGCCCCAAATAGCGCCCCGGCTCCAAATAGCAAACAGACGATACTAAAGAGGGAGGCATGACGGCGAAATGCTTGGGGGAAAAGGTGGGTAAACCAATAGATCGGTCGGAAACGGGTCACTTGTTCGCTGGAGCTGTGCACTTCGCAATAGGCTCTTGCAACTAGGGCCTCTAGGTATCCATAGAGCTCTGTATTGGGCGATGCCGCTGCCAGTTTTACTAAATTGGAGGAAGCCCGCTGATATAAGTAATGTAGTTTTTGGGCATCGTCGAGCTGCATTTCACGACCAGGTTCTTTCTCTAGTTTGTTTAAGAGCGCCTCTAATTCTTCCCAGTGTGTTTTTTCGCGGGCAATGAATTCTTGTACATTGATAATCACAGTAGTTGCCTCGCTTTCACTTCCATATATTGGTTCAAGATGTCGGTAATAACCCGGTCGGGCGTTGCGGTTTCCATATGGACCCCAGTGTGTGAGAGGTCTTGTTTTATTTCTTGTAGCTGACGCCAGACCAAGTGGCTACCCATGCGTTGATAAAGGGCATTTTCATCTTTTACTGGCGCGGTATGGAACAAGGGCAAAGGGGGACTTGGTGCCACGTTGTTGATATAAACCAGATGTTTGCGACTGATGATGTGGATGTGTTTGGAAAGGGTTTCCGCATAAACGGGATCGTCCAAACTGGTCAGAAAAATCAGTAACGCCCTTTTTCGTAAATGAAGCCGTATAAAGCGGAACACTTCTTCCAAAGCCGGAGCGGTATCGGAGGGTTGAAGATCGTAGAGGGCATCTGCACAAGAGCGGTAATGGGCTTTTCCGGATTGGGCTCGCACAAAGTGTGAGATACGTTCATGATAGGTTAACAAGCCAAACCGGTCCCCTTGTTGGTGAGCAACTTGGTGCAGGAGCAACGCGGATAAAATGCATTGGTCTAACATGGTACGTTGGGTGGTTTTGGGTGACGGGTTTGGTTGTTGCACGGGTCGCCCACTCATTCTTGAGTGGTCCATAATTACGTAGACTTCCTGGGTGCGTTCGATCTGAAATACTTTGGTAATCGGTTTGTTGTGGCGGGCTGTGGCACGCCAATGGATGTCTTCGTATTGGTCACCTGGGGAGTAGTCTCGGAGCATTTCGAATTCCCGTCCTTTACCCATTTTCCGTTGGGATTTATTGCCATAATTTCCTCGGTTTAGAAAGGCGATTGCGGCATGTTTCGCCATCCCGGTAAGGTTGGGATAAGCGCGTATATCGGTTTGCAGTTTTTGGGCTATGCGGTATTGCCATAAGCCCCATGGTGAAAGTAGAATGAGGTATGCTTTTTCCAGCTTCCAGCCCCCCCTCCTTTTTGGGCAGCAGGTCCATTCTACGAGGGTTTGTTGTTCTGGTTTGAGGTTGCGTAACGCATAAATTTTTTCTTCTAGTCCAAGTTCTTCAGGCCAATTGCTAGCAAAACGAACCTGTTTTATAGGTTTTTCGGCCGTTTTGAGCGTGAAGGGTATCACGCCTTCTGCTTCTGCGGTTAGGCGTATGGTTTCTGGCGTGGTTATGGTCACGGACTCTCGATAACCGTAAGCCCGCATGGCATCCCAACCCGCGGCAAGCAAAAGGATCAGAAGACAGGCCATGAATACCAGCGGGGTACCTCCGGCAAGGACCGCCAAGAATGCCCCTGCCGCAAGTAACAAGGCCGCAAGACCCAACAGCCTGTTAGATGGGAATATCATCGCGGAACGGGTACCTCCTTTAGCAAGGCGTCTATCACTTCCGCCAAGGTATACCCTTCGATTTCGTATTCTGGCCGCATGACGATGCGGTGGCCGAGGATAAACGGGGCGAGGTATTTCATATCATCTGGGGTTACAAAATCGCGATTTTCAACGACTGCCATGGCTCTTGATGCGAGCAAAAGCGCCTGTGTCGCGCGTGGTCCGGCCCCGACCATAATCATATCCATGGAACGTGTTTTTCGTACGAGTTCTACAGCATACCCAACTATTTCATCTCGTAGGGTCACGTGTACAAGTTGGTTTCGCAAGTCTTGCCATTCTTGAATGGTACATACCGGTTGTAAGGTATCGCTCTCTAGAATCTGTTCTGGTGCCTCTATGCCAAGGCTTCGAAGAGCAAGCTCTTGCTCTTCTTCAATGCTGGGATAGTTCATATCTATTTTCATCATGAACCGATCTTTTTGTGCTTCTGGCAAGGGGTAGGTTCCTTCGTATTCTACAGGATTCTGGGTCGCAAATACAGTAAACGAGGGTGCAAGGTTAAAGGTTTGTCGGTCAATGGTGACTTGCCGTTCTTGCATGGCTTGCAGCAGGGCGGATTGTGTTTTTGCGGGAGCCCGGTTGATTTCATCTGCTAGCAAAAATTCAGTAAATACAGGACCTTTTACCAAATCAAAGGTTCGGGTTTCGAGGTTAAAGACATTGGTACCGGTAATCTCAGAAGGCATTAAATCCGGGGTAAATTGAATTCGGTTAAAGGTTGCCCCAAGCACGCGGGAAAGAGTACGCACCAACAAGGTTTTTCCTACTCCGGGTACGCCCTCAAACAAGGCATGTTGTCGGGTAAGCAGGGTAATGAGCGCCAAATCAATAACTTGCGTTTGTCCGATAATCACTTTTTGGATTTCGGTTTTGGCCTGTTGCAATCGTTGTTGCAATGTATCTAGTTGGTTTTCCATGGTGATTTCCTTTTTTGCAGCTTTTCTAAAGTAGCATTGTAAACGTTAGAAGGGGTTTGTTTGGCGGTTTGTTTTGTTTCTTGAAGGATCCAGTCTAGGTTTTTTTGTAAGGTGGGGGGCAAGCGCCTTTGGTCTTCTTGAAGCAATTGCAGTGCATAGGGTATTATTTTTTTGGAGGGTATGTGACCGCTAAGGATATGAACCAAGGCATCGCCCTTGGAGCCATTGCTCCGTGTTGGTTCTTGAAGGGCGAGGTCGCCCACACCCACGGGAACCTGGCGGGTGCTGCTCTTCCATATATACAGAACGGCCACGATGAGAGCGCCCCAAATGAACCCTTCTAAGTTGTTTTTTTTGATGAGGTACATGATGCCAGGGTTTTGGGCTGTTCCCAGATGAACCTCATCCATAATAATGTTGTTGTAATCGCCTATCAACCAGGTGATTAGTGGTATTTGATCATGATAAAAGAGGCTCTCATTGGTCATGAAATAGGTATCTGTGGCAAGAACAATGGTTCCTTTCCCCCATTTTTTTTCGAGTAACACCGGGTACCCATCCCTAGTTGCTAGGACTCGCCAAGCGGTATTGGATTCTAAAAAGGTTATGTATGCAGTACTCGCCCAAACCACGGAACCGAGTTGTTGCAGTGAAGCTGTGGCTTCATCGGTAAACGTTGCCTCCCCCCATGATTGGTCATTGGTAAAAGCAGCCCCGTTTATATCGATTCCAAATTCTTCAAGTACACGTACGTTTACATCTTGCGCTACTGATTCATCTTGAACGGTTTCTGATTTTTCATGGGTCGCTTCCTCGACCTGGTTTGTTGATGTTTTTTCTAGGGTTTCTGACTCGGGATCCGCCTTTGTTTCTGTTTCGTGCGTTTTTTCGTCTAGGGTGCTTTCCTCTTGGTCTACTTGTTCTTCTTTTGTGGTAAACGTTGTGGGGGCCGCACAGAGGACCAATCGATTTCCTTGCGTTACCCAGTCTAACCATTCGTTGTATACCCCTCCTGAGTAGCCTGCGAGTAACCATGTTGACACCCCTTGTAGTATAAAAACACTGGGTTCCTGAGGAAGCTTAAGACGGTTCCAACCAGTTATGTTGCGCTGGATGTTCATTCCTGGGGTTGCATTTAAGCTTTCGTACAAGGCTTTAGTCCCTTTGGGAGCAGCCAAATAGCTGGAGTAGTTTTGATACACATCTCCACGTTCATATTTCAACCACAAGAGGCGGTACCCACCTGCCAAAAATGCAATCAAGGTCAGCAGGATGACTCCTAAAGCGCTTTTCTGGTTCATCTTTGGTGTCCTTTCATCGTTTGATCCAGAAAGGTTTGGTATTCCTCTTTTCCGGCAGAAGCATCGCCGTACCACACTTTTTCAAATTGAGTAACCGTCCAGATGAACCATTGCCGAGTGTCGGAGTCTCCTCGGGTTCGCAACGCCAATTCACGGCGGTATTCTCGATTAGATTTGTAAGGTGCGATAGTTACTTTTTTAGTTGTGTTGAGTTGTGCTAAAACCGCAAGAAAACAGGCCCGTATGGCGAGTCTAAAATCTCCTTTTTCAGCTAGTTCATGGGCGAGCGCTAACCATTCTTCGTGAGGCAATGCATCTGCGCGGATATCTTCTCTTGCGACATCTTCAGCGGTGATCGGACCAGTAGCTACGTCTTCTGTTTTTTTGGTGGGTTGTCGACGATACGCTACTATGCTCCAATAAAGCAAG
Organism: Cletocamptus dominicanus; assembly: GCA_028565815.1. Classification (NCBI taxonomy): domain Eukaryota; kingdom Metazoa; phylum Arthropoda; class Copepoda; order Harpacticoida; family Cletodidae; genus Cletocamptus; species Cletocamptus dominicanus. The sequence continues at coordinate 41,970 of JAOXNT010000015.1, read as the reverse complement.
CTGACGACCAGTATCACGCAGAGTATAAGTACAAGATATTTTACGATCTCCTGAAAGTTAAAAATACTATCTTGGTTTCTGGACTGGTCTTTGGGTTTTACATCAAAAAAATCGAGCCATTCGCCTATTTTTTCAAATAGGTTTCCTACTTTTTCGGAGACCCATTTATTAAACGCTTCTACCTTCCTTTCCAGAAACCCTTTTTCTTGATCTTCTTTTTCTTTCAACAATTTTGGGAAGCGCCAAGCATATTCGGGTTTTTGCAATTCGAGTTCTATGGTTGCTGCCAGCAGTTCATGGGGGTCTTCTTCGGGGGGAACATTGGCATGGCTCTGGAAGGCTGGAGCAAGAAGGTTACCCAGGAAGAAGAGCAACACCAAGCCTCGTTTAAGGAGAGGAGCATGATTAAAGGTTAAGCGAATGTCCTCTCCCGTTTTTCGTGCTTCAGCATAAAAACACCTCAACGTATAGGCTGTTTTTACCAGCGGGTCAACAGTTAGGTAGCTTAACCCTAAGATGAGTACAAAACCATAGCTGTTCAGCACGCCTAGGCTGTTCATGGTAAAGGGGGTTTCTATCCCAAAGAGTATGCGACAAAGTTCTGGCACAAAAACCAATAAGGCAAAGTAATTAACGGCAATGATAAAACATAAGGGAGAACAAAGTAACCCCAACACGAAGGTGAACAGCAGGAAGAAACCAGAATAAATCCCGGAGTACATGCTTATCATAGGCATAATGACCAATATCATCACCGCCAATAGTATTAAGAGGATAGGAGATATGAGGTAGATCAAATAGTGGTTCTGTATAGGCCAAATTTTGGCTGTTTCTGAGGCTCTTTGATGTAGGTTTCGCACCCCAGCCTCCTTTTCGTCTGCGGTTACCGCATGGTAGGAAACCCCTTGATAATAAGCATATACCCACCCAAACGGGACCATAAGGATCATGGATAAGGGTATCATATAAAATCCGGTGCTTTGCAAGAACCCTTGTTCTAGCGCAATCTTAATTTTTTTTCGCCATCCATAGGTTGGTTTCTCCATACGGAAAAGGGTTGCTTTAAGGGAAGCCACAAATTGCACATGCCCGTATTTCATCCAGATAAACAACAAGGTTAGCAAGAACGCCTGAAAGGTTAATCGGGTTTCCGCAAAGGCATTCCGGCTAACATCGGCCCAAAAATACATGATATAGCCTACAAATGGAAAAGTCCCTACAACATACCACGCCCAACCGGTTAACCCCAATTGCCGCAACAAAGAAAAACTTTCGTCAAGGAGGGCAAATACCGAGGGCTCTTTGTTTTTTTTACGGCTCATACAAGCCCCTTTCATACAAGGTTGGCTCATGGAATTGGTCGGGCAGTTTTAAAGATGCCCACCCCAAGCTATAAAAAAAGATCCAAGCAAGAAGGATAGCCATTGCCCCCAATACGGGAACTTTTAACCCGTCTAGACTATACTTCTTTTTTTCCTGGGTATCTTCTAGGCGAGATTCAAGACAGGTCGCGCATAACATACGTCCTTCGTATTCGGACACACATTCGGCACAAAAAAAGTGTTGGCAATCCGGACAACGAGCAATGGCTTCTCGTTCGATGTGAATAGAACAACGTTGGGCGATCAGGTTCATACTGATGGAGGATCCAGAGAGATTGACGTATTCGTATCTAGGGAGGGTGGAACAGGGGGAGGCGTGGTCTGACGGGTATGATGCTTTGCTTTCAGTCGGTTATACAAGGTAAACCCAACGAACCCACATAAGGTAAATACACTTCCCAAGGTGAACTCAACTAACCCTTTTTCGAACCAGGTAAAAAATGCTGGTGCTTCGTTGCTCGGTTCGATTTCTGCCATGGCCGCAAAGATATAAAACACCATATGAATCACGTAGGTAAGCACAATCCCCACAACAGCAATCAACACTTGGATAAGATGAAACCATTTAAAGCCTTTAAAAAGCCCCTGGTTGGGCAAATCTGAAAGAACCATGACACTACCCGCCATGACCAACCCAAGACCGGTATAAATCATGGTAAATAACACCGAGACCAGGGTGCCGCTCTCTGCGGATGAAACCAGAGGTAACATAAATAGTCCAGATGCAGAAAGGAAGCATGCCAGCCCTGACAACCAAATACCTATGCGTCCCGTTCGGGAGAACCATGACTTGGAAGGGCTAGAAGATACCAATTGCAAACCCTCTACCCGATCTACCAAGGAAACCTGATTTGTCAATCGTCCGGTATTTTCCAGTTCTTCTAGTTGAGGTTGTTGGGCGACGATAATCGTTTTTAAATAAGGCCATTTTTTTCGAAGTTTCTTGATTCGCTTAAAGGCGCCTAACGTTGACGGACCCAGATTGGTCACCAGTTCTACCTGACAAGAGGGACCTTGGATGAGTTGAGCCATAAACAACCCGTAAAATAACGCAGCAAAACTTCCAAAAATGATCGGTCCTACCGTTCCGCCCCATGTTGCGACCAAGCCCCCGGTTTGAAACAGGGCTATCAACAACCAAAGTAGCGCCTTCCAAACCCAACCGGCGGTTCGGACAGCTACAATGGCTTTGATGTCTTTGAAATAAAATCGTTGGTAGGATTCGGTATAGCCTAAGGTTTTAACTTGTAGTAGGTGATCCTTAGCTTCGTAAAGGGTGTAGGTATTCCCCCCTATTATGTTTCGGGTTCTGCATCCCCGTATTTTCTTGTAGGCGTGTTTGTTTTTCATGCTTTATAAACTCCCAGCCAAATAAAAGACTTCTACCCCAAGCACAATCCACCCGATGATTTGTACTACCGCAAAGGTTATGGCAAGCCCGGTACGCCAACGTACCCGTTGTAAAAGCCCTTTGGGGCGCTTGCGCCAATAAAACGCTAAAAACAAGACCAGCGGTGCTGTCACCAACGTCGCCCAGAATAAAAACATAGGCAAAACCGCTAGGGATAACAAAACCCGATCGGTCAAAAAAACCTCATCTCCTGCTTTTCGATCATTCGCCCCCGGAGTATTTCCTTCTGAAATACAATCACCACAATAGATACCCGACGCCCATTCCATCTGGCAAAGGGAACATAAAAAACGACCACACCCGTCACAGACTACCTCGGCTCTTTTTTGTGCATGAAAATAACAACTTGCTTCTTCGCTTGAACCCAGCCATTCTCCGGTGGCAATATCGGGTTCCCGTTCAAGCGCGGCAGGTAGCACCTCACCCCATGCCGCTTTATGACAGGAGGCACATTGCCATTCGGATTGTCCTATTTTTGGGGTAGTAAGTCTTCCTCTGCAATAGGGACAACTCAGGCTGATATCCAAGGTCGACATTACTTTCTTATGACCCTGGTGTCACAAATTCGATCATGTAATGTTCGTTTTTCTTCATCAAAAGCTGCCATGATATAGCCAATCAAAAGAATGAGTCCACTTAAAATGCTCGCGAGCATGCGTCCGAATGCCCTAAGGTAAGAGACCCGCCCCCCATCACTTCGAACAATCTTTAATCCGCAAGCCATTTTTCCTGGGGTAGCTGCGTACTTTCCAACAAAAAAGACGTAGTAAAAAATACTAAGCCCAAAAGTGAGACCATAATATAACAACACCATGGTCATGGAAAAGGCTTCAGGATCCTGCTCTGCACCCATAGCGAAGGCAGGTCCAACAGTAACAATAGAAAGCGCAAAGTTCAGTATGGTGACAATCACATAATCGATTAGGTAAGCCCCAAAGCGAATCCAAAACCCGGCGTATCGCATGGCTTTATAGGTAATCGATCTGCCTTCTCGTAGTGATTGCAAATACAGCTCTTTATGCTTAGCTGCAACCCATTGATCCCCGACTTTGACCATTTCCGATGCAGGGAATGATTCACCACAAACCGCACAATTATGCTGTCCATCTATGGTGTTTGCTGCTGCAATACCCGAAGCAGAAAAGGGAATCCAGTCTGCCATGCCTTCCTGCCAAACCAAGGTGCCATCATGAATCGCACCGGATGCCTTTAAGGCGATTAAGTCTTCTGGGCTAACGGGACCCTTGCGTGTTTCGTTTTCAACATAAAACCAACTCATATCGTACCAACTCCTTTTAAAAAAAATCTAGTATAACCATAGGTGGGGCTATCCTATAAAGAAAATAAATAAAACGAAAAATGCCATAAAAAACAAGCCCTGTTAACCCTTTTACTAAATCGTTTAACAAACGAACAACAATAACCTATAGTAGATCACAAAATCCATGGAAGGAGATATCCCATTATAATGAAGCCTATATTGCTAGTCCCTCTGTTATTCCTTTTTATTCAGTATCTCACGTTTGGGCAATCCACCCGTCCTGGCATGGGTTCAGTGCCTTACAATGGAGGCACAACGTTTAGGGTATGGGCACCTAACGCCTCGTATGTAGGCGTAAAAGGAAGCTTTAGCAGCTGGGGCACATTGGATTTATACAATGAAGGAAACGGACATTGGTCTGCAGATATTAATGGTGCCGGACATGGTGATGAGTATAAATATGTCATCACCCACAACGGAACCACCTTTGAACGCAGCGACGCTCGTGCCATTCAAGTGCGACATTCCACGGGAAACTCCGTAATCTATGACCATGGTTTATTTGACTGGCAAGGGGATAACTTTTCTGTTCCTTGGAAAAACGATATGGTGATTTATCAAATGCATATCGGCACATTCCGCCCCCAAGATAACGGATGGACGCCTGGCAAGTTTAGCGATGCGCTAAAACGCTTAGACCATTTACAGGCGTTAGGCATTAATGTGGTTAAACTTATGCCCATTTCGGAGTTTGCTGGGGCTCATAGCATGGGCTACAATCCCGGGGTACCTTTCGCAGTTGAAACCGATTATGGCGGCCCAGACGGGTTAAAAACGTTTGTTCGAGAATGTCATAAGCGTGGCATTGCTGTGCTTCTAGACATTGTCCATAATCATTATGGTCCTACGGATAATCTGTTATGGCAATACGATGGTTGGAACCAGTGGGGTCACGGAGGCATTTACTTTTACCAAGATGAGCGCCGCATCACCTTTTGGGGAGAAACGCGACCCGACTACGGTCGAGAAGAAGTGCGGTCCTATATATGGGATAATGTATTTTCGTTTATTGAAGATTTTAGGGTGGATGGCTTCCGATGGGATTCTATCTATTCCATGCGTTACAGCAATTGGGGCGAAAACGGTGATGCCATTAGTTTGCTACAGGCGATCAATAACAACATCCACAGCTCTTACCCAGGGGTCGTGAGTTTTGCCGAGGATAATTCCGATGGGTTGGGCTTTGATGGAGAATGGGAAGCAGGAGATCAAGACGAATTTGCCGCTCGGGTTCGGTGGGTGCTGAGTCAGGGCGATGATAATGCCCGAGATATGAATGTATTCAATTGGGAAGTAAATGACGGTCAAGGCTTGTACCGCATCATTTTTACCGAGTCTCATGATAAAGTCAACGAGGAGAACGGAAAACAGCGCTTTATACGTGAAATCGGAGGGGATAACCTGCAACAGGATTGGGCACGCAAACGCTATCTTCTCGGGGCAACGATGACCATGACCGCCGTAGGTATCCCCATGATATTCCAAGGACAAGAGATCCTAGATGATTGGGGATTCCGTCCTCAAAATGGCATACGCTGGGATATATTAAGCAACCCCAATAACCAAGGGATTCTCAATGCCTATACCGACCTAATAAACCTCCGCCGTAATAAATTCGGAGATACCCAAGGGCTAAAAGGTCCCCACTCAAATACCTTTTACCTCGATCACAGCAATAAAATCATTGCCTTTCACCGTTGGGATGAAAGTGGTGGTGTGGGAAACGATGTGGTGGTCATCATGAACCTAGCAAACCAGGCCTGGGAGGGTAATTATACGGTACACAATTTCCCCTATGGAGGAACAACATGGCATGTATTATTCAATAGCGACGATACCCGATACGGACCGGATTTTGGCAACATAGGACAATCTCAATTGGCGGTTCCATCTAGTGGGAGCGTACCCATCCACATCGGTGCATACGGTGCGTTGGTTCTTGGACGGTCAAACAATATCGTAACCGACCCTAGCCAAGCAACCGTTAGTCCCGAATCTCCGGAAAATTGTGAGGACGTGACCATTACTTATAGTCCAAATCAAGGGGTATTGCAAAATGCCAATCCGGTTTTTATTCAGATTGGGCGTAATGGGTGGCAGGACACGTATACCACCAACATGGTACCATCAGGAAGCAATTGGACGCATACCTATACCCCACCTCTAGGTACTGAAACGATTGATTTTGTATTTAATGATGGTGCAGGAGTCTGGGATAACAACAACGGTATTGACTGGGAAGTCAGCATGGCAAATTGTGGAAGCGTGCTTCCCGCCACGGTTACCACGATGCCTTCGTTACCTACCAATTGTCAACCCGTGACCATTACCTACACCCCAAATGACGGCCCTCTAGCCACAGCCACAAATATTAATATTCTTATCGGTCATGATGGCTGGCAAGACGCCTCTGAACCCGCCATGACAGAAAACAATGGTACGTGGTCCTACACCTATACCAGCCCCGTAGGAACGGAAACCATTGACTTTGTCTTTAATGACGGCGCAGGGAACTGGGACAATAATGATTTTAACGATTGGCATCTAAGTATGCTCGATTGTAGAGTTGCTGAACCCTCCACGGTTGCCTTTTTCCCAACCTCTCCCCAACAATGTGACCCCGTCACTATAAAATATAACCCCTCAGATGGGGTGTTGGCAGCGGCAACCAATATCTTTATCCACATTGGTATCAACGGGTGGAATGATGTCATAGACCCAGCACCAACCATGACAACCGACGGAACCTATTGGTTCTACACGTACTACGCAAAACCAGGAACAGAAATCATTGACTTTGTGTTTCATGACGGGGCAGGAACCTGGGACAACAATGACTTTAACGACTGGCATATCGACATGAGCAATTGTACCGAAATGACCCGCTTTAATAAATTTTCTGATACCTTATCCATCGATTGTGACCATACTCCGGATTTTTTAACCATTCCTATGGGGGCGCAAAATGCTATCGGTGAAACCTACAGCCTCACGCCCCGAGAGGGTTTCCTAAGCACCTCCCACTTAGGGGGGTTTGGCTCGTTTGGCAACATCGTCCTAAATGCCGATGAAAATCATTTGTATATTGGAGGCAACGAGACCGATCCTCAAGGAAGCGGCAACTATTTGATTTTGTTCCTTGATGTGGATACGCTTGCAGAAGATCGCATGAATTTATGGAGCCAACAAGGCTCCCCCAAAGGGTTAGACCTGTTACACAACCTAGGCTTTGAATCCCCCATGGATATTGCCATTCTCATTGGAAATGAAGACGCTGATGGCACCTATACCAACTTCAGCATTGGTAATAATGACGAAATTGGACAAGGTATTTATTATCTATCAGAGGACCGGTTCACCCCCGTTCCCGGAATAAAGCTTACCCAATTTGACACGGCTGTCACAAGCAGTACGGACGATGATAACGACGCTATGACCGACCACTGGATGGCTGCAATACCTTGGAGTTCACTAGGGGCAGCTGGTATCACCAACATTTCCTTAATAAAACTATGTGGGGTTATTGCGGCCGTTGCAGAGTCGGGTAACGACCGTTACCTCTCATCCAACTTCCTTGGAAAAAAAGCCTTAACACCCAACGGATTTGATGCCAACAACAACATCGGTTTTAACTATCTAAGCATTGAACCCATTACCATAATGCCCCCCACCCGTTTTGTAGGAAAAACAATCACCGAAGCTTGGGCAAGTGGCACTACGAATTTCCATTTTTCTTGGGACGGAACCAGCGCATCCATGAATCACATTTACAAGGGGCATCATCCAGGACAGCTTATGCGCTATCTTTCCGCTCCATCAGAAGATGCACAACATACATTCACAGATCCCAACGCTTTAGAACACGACACCAGAGCCTTTTATAGTGTAAAAACAACCCCCAACCTTTCTGATACCAAATTAATGAGTTTTAATATTCGTTATGGCACCGCGCCAGATGGCGACAACAGCTGGGAAAACAGAAAAAACATCCTTTATGATCTCCTACGTAGTGAATCTCCTGATATTCTTACCCTTCAAGAAGCTGAACGATTCCAACTTGACGAAATCGCTACCCATGTCCCAGGTTATGGAGAAATTGGAGAGGGTAGAGATGGCGGTACGTTAGGAGAATATTCCCCGATTCTATACAAAACAAATATGTTCACCGTATTAAACCATGCAACCTTTTGGCTTTCATCTACCCCGGAGACCGTCGGCTCAACCAGCTGGGGCAACGCCCTCCCCCGCATTTGCACTTGGGCAAAATTACAACATCTTGAAACCGGTCGGATCCTTTTTGTATACAACACCCACCTTGATCACTTAAGCCAAAACAGTCGTGAAGAATCCGTTAAACTGATCATCAACCGTATCGCCCTACGCGATGATACAACCCGCCCCTACATTTTAACGGGAGACCTTAATGCCGGAGAAACAAACAGCGTCATAGATTATCTAAAAAGTGAACAACCCCTTAACGGCACCACAGCAAGTCAGGATGGTGCTCCCCTCCTAGACCCGTTCCGAGAGCGACACCCAACCCAAACACAAACTGGAACCATCCATGGCTTTACGGGTAGCACCGAAGGTGACAAAATCGACTATATTTTTCATTCCCCAGATATAAAAGAATACGATGCCCGCATAAACGATTACCAACAAAATGGATCCTACCCGTCCGATCACTTCCCGGTAATTACGCGTTTCCTTCTTGAATAGTGATTTATAAGGTTGGCTCTTTCGACCTTGAGCGAAGCGGGCGTGAGAGCCACAATGCATTTTGCAGTTCTAGACACGGAAAAGGTGCGCTTCCAGATTCACGGAAACGCAGTTGCCGAGAACAAAGTATGACACGGCGATAGCCATTGCCATCAATGCCTGGTTCTTCTTTAGTCGTCATCATCATCGTGTGTTTTGCCTGACCCGACTATTGAATCTGCCCACTGTATCAGTTTCGCTAACTCTTGCGTACTTACAGAGGCATTCCGATGAGTGATAAGGTAAATTGGGAGTGGCATCTCTCCCTCGGCAATTTCCTCTACGATCTCTTCTTTAATCTCAGGATCCTCTGCATATTTGTTCCATTCCGAAAAATTCAACTCCTCTCGGCCTTCCTTTACATCGTATGCCACCAACCATGATATTGGGGCCACATAACTATACCATGGCCAATTCACTTCATTCGAATGACAATCGTAGCAGCTTCTCTTTAAAACTCTTTTCACTTCAAAAGGAGCCTCAAGATCAGACACGACCGGTGGATTGGACCTGTCTACAGGAATCAGTTGGATCCCGACGAAAATCGCCAATACAACGATTAGGATGTTTTTCTGGATTTTTTTCATTTTAAAGCACAACCTGGTAAATGACCCAATTCATGCTTGTAGTGTAGCACGCTTGCGTGCGAAAGGCAAGGATGAAGGTGGATCCAGTGTGGTGTTCTGGCGCAAAACGAATAACCTTAAATGTACATTATTAGGATGGGGAAACAAATAGGTTTTGGCTGTAGGCGAATATGGGTTAACGTTGTTATGGTCGTCGTAGAGACGCAATGCATTGCGTCTCTACCATGAATACCCCTTGTCTTTTTCGTTTTGGATATCGGTTTATCTTTCCTAACCAGTGAACGGTCACACTTCATGCTTGTTCTTGCATACGCTGTTTAACTTCCTGTATTTTTTCTCTCCATATTCGATATGCTTCGGGCGACAGATGTGCTCCATCGGTCGTAAATTTGGGAAGTAGAAGCTTTTGGGGTGCCATGACGGAGTTTAAATCTATGATGGGCACCTTGCGTTCGTGCGCCAACCTTTGAATGATCATGTTCGCCTCGGTGATGGGTTGAATATGTCTTTCTCGTGCCGTATATGGGATCATGGTTATGATGACGTTCTTTTGAGTCTCGATGGCTTTATCTAGCAAGCTGGTGTAATCTTGTTCAAACTGTTCGATGTTAAACGTTCTTCTTCCCAAAATGTCATTTGATCCTGCAAGGATGAGGATGTGTTTTGGGTTGTGCTGCATTGCTTTTACCAGTTGAACTTCTATTTGCCAGGTCGTATACCCTTCTCCAGCAAGATTGATGGCATCGAACGGTCTGCCCCAGTTTCTTCCTCCCGCGGTAATGGAATCGCCTAAATACGCATCGGTCAACCCGATCGTTTTTCCTTTCCAACGGGTGACTTCTTGTACCGCCATGAACCGTACATGCTCGCTCTTGATGAAAAGAACCATCAGCGGAAGCGAGCATATAATGTAACCCCATGCCATCATGCTTAGGAGGGGGTTTGTTAGCTTCTTGATCATTTTTGAACCTTTCCGGGATGTTGTGTTTCTAAAGGGTTCTGTTTTATTCCTGCTCCTTTGTGGGGGAGGGCACATATTCTTCGAGGGTATAGCTTAAACCTGTAAGACTTTTCCGTGCTTGTTGGCTGACCTTTTTCCACTTTACAGGGTTGATTTCAGGAAAGTAGGTGTCGCCAGGTGGATGGCAATGTACACGGGTAATAAAAAGCCGGTTCGCCAGTGGCAGTGCCTGATTGTAAATCTCAGCACCGCCAATGATAAATACGATACCACTGCAGGTCTTAAGGGCTTCTTCTAAACTGGGATAAACCCCCTCTCCTTGCATTGTTTTGGAGAGGATGATGTTTCTTCGTCCGGGCAAGGGTGCTTTTAAAGAGTCCCAGGTTTTTCTTCCCATGATGATAGGGTGTCCCATGGTTTTTTCTTTAAAGTGACGAAGGTCTTCAGGCAGTCTCCAAGGCAAGTCTCCTGAGGAACCAATGACGCCATTGTCTGCGACGGCGGCTATAATGTTTATGGTTAAGGGTTGAGCCATTATACGGCAACCTTTGCTTTTATCGCCGGATGAGGGTCATACCCCTCCAAGTGAAAATCATCATAGGTGAACATAAACACATCTTTGATATTGGGATTTAACTGCATGGTGGGAAGCGGTCGTGGTTCTCGGGTAAGTTGTTCATCTGCTTGTTTCAAATGGTTATCGTAAATGTGTGCGTCACCTAGGGTGTGTACAAATTCTCCGGGCTTGAGTCCACAAACTTGGGCGATCATCAGGGTTAGCAATGCATAGGAAGCGATGTTAAAAGGAACACCGAGAAAAATATCGGCTGAGCGTTGGTACAACTGACAGCTTAACTTTTGGTTTGCGACGTAAAACTGGAAGAGCGTATGGCAAGGAGGCAATGCCATTTGATCAACCAAGGCAGGATTCCAAGCACTGACCACTAATCGGCGCGAATCCGGGTTGTGTTTGATAAGCTTAACGACGTTGGAAATTTGATCAATCGATTGCCCATCAGGGGTGGGCCAAGAACGCCATTGTGCTCCGTACACAGGCCCCAATTCGCCGTCATCATCCGCCCATTCGTCCCAAATACTCACCCCATTCTCTTTCAGATATTTTATATTGGTGTCCCCAGCCAGAAACCACAATAATTCATGAATGACGGATCGGAGATGGATTTTTTTTGTGGTCACCAGTGGGAAGCCATGTTCTAAATCAAACCGCATTTGATACCCGAAGATGCTTCTTGTTCCTGTACCTGTTCGATCGGCTTTGGGCACGCCATGATGCCGTACCTCATATAATAAATCTAAATAAGTTTTCATGATGTTGGGTTTGGTTAATGGGTTTACCTTTTTTAGCAATGCCTATTTTGGGGCGTATACCTCGCCCTAAACTCTACGTCGAATTTCGGTCGAAAGTTCCCGGTGTTGTTGGGTACGTGTATGATAGTGATGACAAATTGCCAACGCCAAAGCATCGGCAGGGTCGGTTGCGGGCAAGGTTTCTAAATCTAACATGCGTTTTACCATCAGAGCCATTTGTTCTTTGGTCGCTTTTCCCGTACCTACGATTGCTTTTTTAACCGAACGGGGTGCATATTCGTAAACGGGTACTCCAAACGTTTCGGAAACCGCCAAAACAACCCCACGTGCCTCTCCTAAGGCAATAGCTACCCGAATACTTTTGCAGTAGAACATACCTTCAATAGCTATAACTTGAGGCTTTTGTTCCTTAAAGATGGTTTCCAACTGTTCTTTGATATGATGTAGACACTGGGTATGTCTATAATTCCCTGGATTGTGAATGGTTCCGTATAAGGGGGTTTTCAGGTCTTGACCACGGGCCAAAATCATCCCGACTCCGGAACCTCGCAAGGAAATATCTACCCCCAGTATCCTTTCCGGTTCGGTCATAAATCAGGCTTCATCCAGTTGGTTCACAATCTCATCGTTTAGATCCATGTTGGTGTATACATTTTGCACATCATCTAAGTCTTCCAGGGCATCGATAAATCGTACCAGCGCTTTAGCCTGAGCCAAGTCTGTCACATTCATGTAGGTTTCAGGCACCAAGGTTAGCTCTGATTCTGCAATTGGAATATCCTTACTTTCCAGGGCAGCAGTCACGGTTTCATAATCGTTGGGCTGGGTCGTTAGCACAAAAGCGTCCCCTTGGTTTTCTAAATCTTCCGCACCCGCTTCCAGCGCCAGTTCCATTAAGGCATCTTCTTCTTGCCCTTCAGCAGGTATTCGGATGACCCCTTTCCGGTTAAAAGAGCGCGAAACGCTACCCTGCCCCCCTAAATTGGCCCCAGCTTTGGTAAAACAATGACGCACATCTGCGGCAGAGCGGTTTCGGTTATCTGTGACTACGTGTACCAAGATACCCACGCCACCTGCAGCAAAGCCCTCATAATACACTTCCTCAAACGTTGTACCATCATCCAGCTCTCCCGTGCCTTTTTTTATAGCACGATCAATGTTGTCCGCCGGCATATTCACCCCACGGGCTTTTTGTATGAGGGTTCTTAGGTTAAAGTTTTGGGCAGGATCTCCCCCACCCTGTCTTGCACATACCATAATCTCTTTAGCAATTTTACTAAAGACTTTTCCTTTTTTGGCATCTGCTGCCGCTTTTTTATGTTTGATATTCGCCCATTTACTATGTCCTGCCATATTTCATCCTTTGTTCAGGTTATCGCAATAGGGCTCCTTCATAAAAGGATTTATCCTATGGCGTCAACGCGAACATCTTTTTTATCTACTTTTTTCTCTTGTATGGCTATTTTAAGATCTTCCGTAAGATAGTCCGCGTCTGTCCAAGGGCGATCTTCAACAAACGTAACCAATGCTTTTAGGATATCACTTCGGCATACGATGCCTACTAACGCACCCTCTTCCATGACGGGCAGGCGGCGAAAGGTATGATGAAAGAATATATCTGCTACACTAAACACATCATCATTGGGATTGCAGGTGATGACCTTCTTGCACATGTATTTTTCGACAGTCCCCATAGGAAAGCCATCCCACGCTTTTGAAGAAACAATTTTTAAGCAATCTTTCTCCGAAAGCATGCCACATAATAAAGAATCGCTATTCACAACTGGAGCGCCCGAAAGGTGATGCCTAGAGAGCACTTTCATCGCTTCAAGCACTGGCATATCTGGGGGCAGTGAGACAATCTTACGTGTCATGATCGTATCTATTCTAGGTATGTTTTTCATAAGTTGCTCCTTACTGTTGTCATTTGTTTGATATTTATATCTTATGAAAACACCCTTCCCTGATCAAGCCTCAATCCACTTTTTTTACGACTTAAGTTTGGTAAACAGATCGGCGTAAGCCACCGCCTGTTTCATCAAGGAGTAGCTTTCCCGTGCTCGGTTTACACAATCTCTTCTCACCTGTTCATGGTGTTGATGCGATAGGTGAAGCATTTCTTTCAGCTTTTCACTTAGATCCTGTGCGTCCCCGTGTTCTGCCAAAAGACCTGTTTTCCCTTCACGAATCATATCCGGAATACCTCCCGTCCGAAATCCTACGGTAGGTGTACCACAAGCCATGGCTTCCAACACGACGTTCGGCAAATTATCCGCCAGCGAAGGAATCACCAACACATCAACGGCACTATATACAATACGAAGCAGTCGGTCGTCTTTAATCGACCCCATATGCAATACATTGCCGGGCCAACGTGTCAGGGAATTTCTGCGGTCACCAACCGTAATCCACTCGATACTTTTTAAGCGATTCATCATCTGTATCAACACTTCCCCACCTTTGCGCAAGGCATCGAGATTAGAAGCCAGTGACAATACATAACGGCGGTTTAGGTCAAGACCTAGCACCTTTTTTGCTGCGATTTGGTCTATGGGATAAAAGAAATCTGTATCAATCCCATAGGGAATATGTATGGTACGGAAATCGTCATCGAGCGTATTTTGAGCCAACTCTTTTAACCACATTGAAGGTGCCACCAAGGTCAAATTTTCCTTTAGCCGGTTGATCCGATCTATGGCCTCTTGGGGCCATTCCGAAGACTCGCCCGGCGCGTCCGCTTGCCCGTAAACAGTCTTCCGGGTGTAATCTGTTTTACCAGTTAGGGGCCACATATCATGCATCGTCCACACCACCGGAGCAATACGTGTAAGCGATTCAACAAGATCATGACCTAAAGGAATACCAGACCATTGATTGATATTATGAAGATTGATCACTTCTGGGTCATTTTTTTCTAAAAGTGCACAAACATTTTTTTGGTTACGTCGACGATCAAACTCGTAAAAAAACGGTGTATTTTTTAACCCCAAACGAGTAACTACATCCGTTGTTAGACCACGAACCTTACCGGGTTCCGTAAAACAAACAGCCCGACTACCAGAGATGTCTCTACGTCCTACGAAGTAGGATGTTTGTATATCTGGTAACAACCGCAACCCTTTAAGAAGACGAATGGTCGCCCGTTCAGCGCCACCATTCGCCTCCCAAGCTGATAGTACTGCAATGTTCATATTAGTTTAGCTCCATAAGAAAGCGAAGGGCTATTTTACGACACTTGTTGGAACAAAAGACATGTTTAAGCAACCATTTTCTCCATGCCTTTCGTTGTACTGCCGGTATTTCGTGTGTGGTTTTAGTATAGGTTACCAAGGCACCTTCTATTTCGTTTTTTGCTAGGTCAATAAGTGTTGTACTGGGATAATAGATGGCCAATAAACGGGCGAAGGTCAGTTTTGCCTGAATTTCCTTACCTTCTTTTTCGTTTTCAGGAGGCACATAATCAATGTATCGAAAACGCCAATTCCAAAAAAAACGTGGGTCGTCCTCTGGCCAGAACGGCTCGAGCAGGTTTAACTTCGCCCAATCAAAAAGAGCTTTGCTTTGGTTTAGTTGTTCTTGCCCAATCGCACGGCGAACATTTTCCAACCATAGGGCCGCTTTTGCTTTATTAACTTCTTGATTGGATAAACCACCTATATGGTTTTCATTTGTACTTATGCGGGGGTCGGGTTTTGTCGTTCGGTCGATAACCATTGAAGCGGTATTCACGTACCGAACAAAATTTCGACTAAGGCTAGAGGAGACCATACGATACCACGCTTTGGTCTTGGGTACGACAGTAAAAGGAACCCCCATTCTGGCAAAGCGAATCCATAAATCCCAATCATGACAGTGCGGGATTGTGCTATCAAATACTCCCGTATGTTCGAGGACCTTACGCTCAAAAAAATAGGCATGACAGGGACCTTGGTTTTTTGCCGCAAATGCTTTAAACGAAAAGTCTGGAGGATCGTTTTCGGGCTCTACGGTTAAAATGATTTCTTTGTTTCGTATAAACACATGCCAACCCGTAAACAAGCAGCGCCCTAAAGGGTGCTCTGGAATCATTTTCGCCTGTTGAATCAATACTTGATAAAAATCAGGATCAATCAAATCATCCGCGTCGAGACAATGCACCCAATCCCCAGTGGCCTGTTTCAATCCGGTATTCCGTGCCCCTCCCAAACCCTGATTTTTTTGATGCACCACGAAGATGCGTTCATCTTCACTGGCAAGCTTATCTGCTAACGCACCAGTATCATCAATAGAGCCATCATTGATAATGATGAGTTCCCACCTTTCCCAGGTTTGAGCCACAACCGATGCCACACTCTCGGCAAGAGTCTCGGCCGCATTGTACGCGGGCATGATCACACTGATCATGGTGTCTCCTTTTTGAAGGTATCCACAACATGTTCATAATACGTCACAAGCTGGTCGACGCGGTTTTCTTGTTGTATGGCTTGATGTCGTTGTTTTGCCCCTTGGGCAAGAAGCTTCTGATCTTTCACAAGCGAAATCATCGCGTCAGCTAACGCTCCCGGCGTCCTGGTTGAGGCGACAACACCACTTTCGCCATGCGTTATTAGTTCATCAATACTATTTTCTGGCATGGTGGCTATGGGTGTGCCACATGCCAGTGCTTCTAAAGCTACATTGGGTTGATTATCTACGCGAGAGGGCAAAACCATTCCTTGGGCTTGTTGCATATATCCCATTAGTTCTTCACGCCCCACCTGCCCCAGAAGATGCAAACGAGGGTCTTTGAGCGGGTGTTTATCCAATCCCATATCATCACGCCCTGCTAGCACAAGATGTACTTCCGGACATGCTTTCCAAAATGCAGGAAGCGCCTCCATCAAGATATCTACTCCTTTTATGAAGTTTAGGGTGCCTGCAAAGATCAGGTAGGAATCATCGAATGTCAATGTTGCTTCCGTTTTTGTGGGTTCCGGCATCGGGATTGGAGAGGGTATAAGGTCAACATCAATCCCCTCGAAACGTTTATAGGTCTGTTGAAGCAATTGGCTTGGAGCAAAACGCGCGTCGGAGTGGCGAACACTTTTCAGATCAAACCAATCCATACCATACTCAACCAAGGAACGAGGCTTACCTGTGGCACTTCTCCACAACGGTTGATAACAAGATATTCTACAAACCACCGGGAACAAACCATTGTAAAGCAAGGCCGACCCAATGCCGAAATAATTAGGGACCTGCACTAAGTCAAAAGGTTTACCCAGGTGGGCTTCCTTAACAATCTTTGCAACGGTTTTACATGCACGGTTATGATGACGCCACCGTAAATAAGGACGCAACTGTGCTGGACAGGTTCTCAACCCTTTTACTTCTTTGCGGGGAACCCATCTCACCCACTCCGGCCAATCCTTAGCAGCATGAGATGACCAGCAAAATAGTTGAACCGTATGGTTACGTTGCAACAAAGCTTCCGAAAGGTTTTTCAAATACGTTCCCAAGCCACCTGCCGGCTGATCCGATGCAGGAAATTCAGGTGTTATGAATGCTATGTTCATGAACTAGATTGGTTTTGAGTTAACCACTCCGCTAGAAAGAATAAAAGCCAAAGCTGGGGTGAAAAATCTCGGGTTATATTGTGCTCTTTGATCAATCGCTCCATCGCTTGAGGTCTAAAATAGTCGTGCAATGGGGATCCGCTTCCTAAAAGACGCTCCTTTAAGGGTTCGTGCAAGGCTCCTTTTGAAGGATCAAACCATTGCTTTAGGGGTACCGAAAAGCCCATTTTTCTCCGATCAATAAATTCTTCTGGGAAGTAATCTCGAAGCCAGGCACGCAACACCCGTTTCCCTTCAAACCCGACTCCTCTTTCATAATGAAAATTCACATCCCAAGGAATTTTACGGGTGGTATCCAAAAAGATCCGATCCACAAAAGGAGTCCGAACTTCTAAGCCATGCATCATGCTGGCAACATCTACTTTGGTTAAAATATCATTGGGCAAATACGTTCTGTAGTCTGTAAATTGGGCCAATTGCAAGGGGGCATAATCTTTTTCACGCAAGGAAAAAGCGGCTTGAAAAGCAGGGATCGTATCGGTTACCCGATCCTGATATTCTGGCAACCACAACTCCTGCCTCAATTCCTGCCAACAATATACAATCTGGGCAATCCATTTATACATGTGGGGTGTTTTGTAGGACGGATCCGGTGGAAACCGAAAAGGAAACAGTGCAGATAATACCGGTCTTGCTAATTTCTTCCACAAAGGACGAGGAAAAGGTTTTGCCTCCAGCCATTTCAT
Source organism: Cletocamptus dominicanus (assembly GCA_028565815.1). NCBI lineage: Eukaryota > Metazoa > Arthropoda > Copepoda > Harpacticoida > Cletodidae > Cletocamptus > Cletocamptus dominicanus. The sequence goes on along the minus strand of JAOXNT010000015.1, from coordinate 23,941 downwards.
CCAGCCATAATAAGAAGAATATCCAGCCATGGCTTCATCTCCGCCGTCTCCGCTCAGAATCATCGGCACCTGCTGACGCGCCAATTTACTTACGTAATACGTTGGTATGGCACTGGCATCACCAAAGGGTTCGCCATAGTGCTGCACTAAATTTGGCAATATGCTCAATGCGTCTGGCTCGACCTGCTCCACAATGTGCTCCACCCCCCAACGTGCCGCAGCTTGTCTAGCATAGGGTACTTCGTTAAACTCCTCCTCCCCAAAGCCAATGGAAAACGCCTTTACGGGTTTATCCAAAAGCTGGCTCATTATGCCCGTGACCGCCGTAGAGTCCATCCCACCCGAAAGAAAGGCACCAAAAGGAACGTCAGCTACGAGATGAGCCTGAACACTTTCCCGCATAGCCGCATCAAGGCGTTCTTTCCACTCTTCTAAAGATAAGCCATGTTCCGGTTCAAAGTGCAGGTCCCAATATCGTTCAGGTTCTTCAATCTGCCCATCAAAATGAACCAACATTCGGTGGGCGGGTGGCAGTTTTTTGGCATGCTGAAAAATGGTTGCGGGTGCAGGAATATACTGTAATAACAAATACTGATCGAGGGATTGAAGATCTAAGCTGCGATCAAACTCGGGGTCACATTTTAAGGCTTGCAGCTCAGAGGCAAAGGCAAAACGACCCTGGTTGTTTTCATAAACCAGAGGTTTGATACCCAATTGATCACGAGCCAAAAAAAGCAGGCGCTGATTCCAATCTGCTACACAAAAAGCAAACATGCCCCGAAATTTCGTAACACAATCTTTACCCCATTCCTCCCAAGCATGAACGATCACCTCGGTATCCGAGTGGTCGGTTTTAAATTGGTGCCCCCGGCCCTCTAATTCCCGGCGTAATGCTCTAAAATTATATATTTCTCCGTTAAAGGTCACCGCCACAGAAGCATCTTCATTGAACATGGGTTGATGCCCCCCCTCCAAATCAATAATTGATAAACGCCGATGCCCCAGTGCAACGGGACCTTGAACATGGAGACCCTGCCCGTCCGGTCCTCGGGTTTGGATCGCCGAAACCATGCGCTGCAGTAACGCCTCATCCGGCGACTGCCCATCAAATCGACAAAATCCCGCTATTCCACACATATTAACAACCCTTTGCCAAACCTATAATCTGACTTACAATCTTCCTAGGTTCCGTTTCATTCAACCTAAACGCATCGATAAAGTCAGCCTTATCAAAAATAACCTCGGCCTCCCAGACTTTTATCAGTGCTTTTGCAAGCGCATCCACATCACCAATTTGAACCAACAGTCCATTCTTATTGTCTTCTACAAGCTCATCAATACTGCTACCTATGGTGCCTATAACGGGAACCCCCATATTTAAACTTTCTATAATGGTATTGGGCAAATTATCTACCCTAGAGGGTAACACAGCAGCCTTAGCACTTTGCAGAACACCTAACAAGTTCGTCTTTTCTAATGGTCCAAGATATATCACATTATTGGAAAAACGCCCCCAGATTTGTTGGTAACGCTTCATGTTTCCAGTTTGCATTTCGTGCCCTGCCCAAACCATTTTCAAGTCTGGGTGATGTTTCCATGCTTTCAATAAAGCCATTGCCAAATCTTCAGAACCTTTGCGTTTTCCTATCTGACCAAAATGAATTAAATATGTATCAGGAAGTGATGCGAGTAAGGTGTTGTTATTATGAATAGGTTCTGTAGGAATGAATGGAGATCGTATCACCGCAATATCCCGTTTTATTTTTTTTGACAAATAATTAGCCGTGGTCTCAGAAGGGGCAAATAACCTATCTGCTTTTTTCATTAATCGCTTCTCTAGCCAAAATAAAAACCGGACATCTTTTTGATTCCAAACCCCATCTTCCATGGCATATAAATCGTTGGGCGCGGTAATACGAACAAGGTGCACATACCGCTTATTTTTTTTTATAAACAGCCCTGCTAATGTTAAATTTACAGACAAAATCAAGTCAAATGGCATTTCTCGATGTAAAGAAGAAAATGCCCGAGCCTGGCTTTTAGCCAAACGCAATACATGTAAACTCTGGGGCAAAAAATAAAACCAACCCTTTTTACCCATAATTCCCAACCACTTAAACAGAAAATTGCTTTCAGGATAAACAGGGTATACTTCCCAAGGATCCTGACGTTGAACATCAGAACGCCCCTCCTTATCTTCCATAATCACTATGGGATGATGTCCAAGAGTATAAAGTGCCCGAGCAATGTTGCGCATATAATTTCCAGTGCCCCCGACAACCGTGCTTGCGTCAGGGTACTCACTGGTTAATAGCGCAACCCTAAGCCCCATTTACACCTCTCTGGTAAAAAGAAATTCATTATTAGCCTCACCTGTTGCCACCTTTAACAAGGTAAAACCTTGCTCGTTTTGCACAAATTCAACCACTTCATCCACCGTTGCACATTCATAAGGATACCCGCCAAGCCAATCTTTTACATCGGTATAGAACGACATCCCTCTGCTCTTTTTGTATTCCTTTATTTCTTTTATCATTGCACCGATTTTTCTAATCGTAAAACGGGGCCTTAACAACCAATTAGTTTTTTCATGAAAGAAAAATTCTTTATAATAACCCAGCTCTAGCTTGCGCTTACAGAACCACCCACCTTGATTGTATTTAACTTTAATATCTAACCAATAATCTGAACGTGGTGTTTTATCATACAGGGCAATATAAAACAATGCCCCTGGCTGAACCAACTGCATGGCATTCTTAATCGCTTCCCACATGTTGCCCGTATGATGTAATACCCCCCACGAATAAACAATATCTGCAGGGGGAAGTTTTTCTAAAAACGAATTGTCTAGTATCGAACCCTGCTGAATAGACCATTGTTTTTCGGGAATTTGTTTCAAGGTTCTTAAATAGGTGGACGCCTCCACAGAATGTTTGTCATAATCAAAAGCAATCACTTCTTTAGCCCCAGCGTCCAAAGCCGCTAACGAATGCAATCCACTGCCACAACCGATATCTAAAAACACCGTATCATTTAAATCTTCTCGATCTAAAAAGTGCAACAAATGGCTCTTCGCGATGGCCAAACGCTCATCACTAAACTGTTTTTTTATAAACGATTTCCAGTTATTACCAAAACCAAATCTTAATGCTTCTTTTTTTTTCATATATTTAGCAGCACAAAACAATCTTATTTTATTGCATATTTTATCGAATAGCGGGCACCCTCGTTCTTGCTTTTTTTGAATTATTGCCTCTACCATTTGCACCTTTTCTTCCAATAATTGCACAGGCAAATGCGGTTGCATTAAGTAGGGTTTTACGCGGCGCAAATTAACATAGGTTTTACCCGACGTAGGCTCAAAAACAGCTAGTGAAACTCCTTCTGGAAGTTCATATTCGAAAGTGTATAGTTGCTCTTCAAAACCATCTATTTTTTGCACTATTTCAGTTAGTTCCGATTTTGAAAAGTCAAGCTTTTTAACCTTCTCCATAGTTTGAGGTTGAGCAGAGTTCATTTTTTTAACCTTAATAGGGGAAAGAAGCTCCCTGTTCCAAGGCAAATCAATAAACTCAAATAGACTTTTACTTGTACGAACTGGTTCTTGAATAATATCTTCAAATTTAACTAAAAAATATTGCCTCTCAACGAGTTTGCTTGATAACCGGTTTATCTGACACCAGTCTTCTAAAATTGGTTTTATATCTTTGGGACCTGAAACATATATTTGGTTCCAACGAATGACTGAATTAAGAAACTGAATCGGGTTTCGAATCAGATGAATCCATTGTGCATCAGGGTAAACAGTATGGTATATTTCCCAAGGATAATTAAAATCTTTGTTTCCATTCCACACTTCCTTCCAACCCCAACGTTTTTTTGATACGTCAACGTTTATTATGGAAGGTATAAAATTTGCCACAATTTTCGCTATTCGGCTATTATGTGCGGCAAGTTGTCTTTCGTCATATTCAGGAAAAGGAAGGCAGGAACTATTTGGGTTTTGTTGATTATAGAACTCCCAAGATAACCAAAATCGGTCTTCCCATGTTTCATTCCAAACCCTTGGTAAGAGAAATGAATTTTCTCCTTTGAAGTCTATTTCCGGATGGCCATTTAGTATTCTTGATAATAAAGTAGAACCAGATCGACCAGCACCCACAATTATAATTGGATTTAAAGGGATAGCCATATTCATACTTTCTCAGGTGATGTCCATTTACAAGGTAGCACAAGAATTCCTCGTCTAGATTCTGGCAAAGCCATCGATGATGAAGCGGTAGCATGAGCAGAAAACAACACATCTTCAATTACATCAAACTGTTCATGTCCAGGGATATACAATGCCAATCGTACAGCGTATCTTTGAGGCATAAGAATGTTTTCTGGAAAGGAAACGTTAAGGCAGTAAGTTCCAGGCTTGGTATTTAGAGTATGTCCACTATCTTCAGGAGCCGTTGAGCAAATGGGGTTTCCATAAGAATCCATCAATACTACGCCCAACCTTAAAGCAGGTACACGTTGCAGAATAATAAAGGTGACCGATAAGCTCAGTGCATCTTTTGTTGTCACGGGCCTAGTCCCTAAAGCCTTTCCATTTTCATCCACCGCTTCCATCTTGAGAAAAGCCACTGCCTTGTCTTGATCTATAGTGTTTTTTTTCCAAACCAAGTTTTCATCATTTCCAAGAGAGAGATACGCTTGAGTAACACTATTCACATCACCTGAAGCGACCACTTTTCCGTTTTTCAGCATTATACAACGAGAACACAAACGTTGCACTGCAGCCATGTTATGGCTAACAAACAAAACGGTCCTTCCAGATTCACTTTCCTCTGCAAGTTTTCCAATACATTTTTGCTGAAAAGAAAAATCGCCCACGGCCAGAACTTCGTCCACGATTAAAATATCTGGATCTAGATGGGCTGCAACAGCAAACCCAAGACGGACATTCATACCACTTGAGTAACGTTTTACAGGGGTATCTAAGAATTTTTCCACGCCGGAAAAGTCAACAATCGCATCAAACCGGCGATCAATTTCGGCCTTACTCAACCCATGCAAAGATGCATTTAAATAGACATTTTCTCTTCCGGTTAATTCCGGATGAAATCCTACCCCCACTTCTAACAGCGAATTAACCCGTCCCGCAATGGTAATGCGACCTTCGGTAGGTTCAGTGATTCTAGAAAAAATTTTTAACAAGGTACTTTTACCCGCCCCATTGGCTCCAATAATCCCAACCACTTCACCCTCCTTTACCTCAAAAGAAACATCTTTTAATGCCCACAAGGTATCTCTTTCAGACTGTTCACTCATTCGATACCGTAGGTACCTAAATGGAGCAGATGCTGACTTCAAAACCGCTTTGCCAAAAGAACCTGCTTTTTCTTCGGTATGCCCCAAACGATACCGCTTACCAATTCCTTCCACTTGAATGACTGTTTTATGACTCATCAGGCGATATCCACGATGCTCCTCTCTGCCTTTCGAAAATAAAACAATCCCACAATGAAAAGAACGACAAAAGGCACTAAAGAAATCCAAAAAATCGGTTCAAACACCACAGGTTTGCCCAATACAGCATTTCTAAACTGCTCTACCACATGTGCCATCGGGTTGAGCATGTACCACTTTTGCCATGATTGAGGGACATCTGCTAACTTATAAACCACAGGACATGCAAACATCCACGCCCGCAGAAAATAATTCAACACCTGGGTTACATCCCAAAAATGAACGACCCAAGGTGCAACCCAAATCCCAACGGATATGGCGATAAACCCCGTGACGAGCAACAAAAAGGGAAGCCACAAAAGTCCCCAACCAGGTATGAACCCAAGATAAATGGCAAAACCAATCGCTAAAAGACACGAAATTATAAAATCTAGCGCAGAAGAAAAAACGCCTACCACAGGCATGATAATTCTTGGAAAATACACCTTCGTAAGCAAATCTTTACTATCCCTAAGGCTATTTGCCGCGCGGGTCACACATTGCATGAAATAAGTCCATACCACTAACGCCACAAAATTAAAGAGGGGATACGGCACATCACCCGTATCCAACTTTGCCACTTTGCTAAAAATCACGGTGAAAATAAGCATTTGAAGCAACGGTTGCAAAATAATCCACAACGGACCTAAGGCTGTTTGCTTATACGTGGCTTTCAAATTTCGGATAAATAAAAAATACCCCAAATCTCGGAAGCCCCACAACTCTCTAAAATTTAGTGCACTCCAAAACCCTTCCGGTTTAATGACCGTCAACTTCTTGGATTCATTTAACATTTCCATATTTGACAAATACTTCACCAATCCATCTTAACCTATACGCCAGCCTTCCACACACACCCGACACCGAGAGTAAAAAATAAAGGTTAAAACATAACCAAGTTTAACTTCATAATTCGTAACACGAGCAAATCCAATACAATTCTTAAACAAAAACCATGCCCATTTACCCATAAACATTATTGTCTATTTTAACATTCAGGTCATACGTTTTACTAAAAAATTTTAATTCTTACCTAGCATTTTTTTCAAATGTAGCCTATGGTAAATGTATTCCAGGACAATAAAGACATTATGAGCAAAGCAGTAAAAATTGGCATTATATCCAGCGGCAACACCCAAGTTGAGCCGTTGCTAAACGCCCTAAACGATATTCCAAAGAAGATAACTTGGAGCCATGTTAAAGCCATTAAACTCTCACCTGGTTCAAACGAAGCCGTAGACTTTGCCTTACTCGTATTGCAACACCTAGATATTCAATCTATCAACGAAGCCACCACCCAATATCAAGCCATAAAGGGTACCAAAGCTGGTATTTTACTCTCCCGCTTAGAACAACAACAAGATTTTAAAGTCGCTTGTCCGCACTGTAACCAAAAACTGTGGGTACGGGATAACGATGTTGGGAAACGTGGTCGCTGCCCCAGTTGTAAGCGAGCATTTGTACTACCTTCCCAGGAAACCGCATTACGAAGTGCATTACCTATTGGCGATCATGTACTTATAAGCAAGGTCAACATTGAAAACCCAGAAGATATCGTTACCACCATAAAAACCCTTTTCGAACAAACCAATGGTGATCTGCCGGAAACCCTAGGACCCATAGATCAACAGATCCTAAACCAGACCACCCAACGGGTAGAAATACCGGACTCTGAACTCGAATAGACAATAAGCAACATCTGCTGGTTGACAAAGCAACGGTTTTTGGGGCAAAGCACCGGTTATGATGCATGAACAATACCCTTTTAAAGACATTGAAACGCACTGGCAAACATTCTGGGAATCAGAAGGGCTCTTTGAAACCCCTCAAGAAACCCTGAACGATCCCTATTATTGCCTCATGATGTTCCCCTACCCCTCTGGCACGCTTCATGTGGGTCATGGTCGAAACTACATCCTTGGGGATGCCGTAGCTCGTTATAAAAAAATGCAAGGCAAACAAGTGTTAACCCCTATGGGATGGGACGCCTTCGGCTTACCCGCGGAAAACGCAGCCATAAAATCCGGCAAACACCCCCGAGAGTCGACCTTAGAAAACATTGCCGTGATGAAAAAACAGCTTAGCGCCTGGGGTTGTTGCTACGATTGGAAACGTGAAGTTACCTCGTGCATGCCCGATTATTACCGTTGGACCCAATGGATTTTTCTGCAGTTATTTAAAAAAGGACTCGCTTATAAAAAAGAAGCTCCTGTGAACTGGGATCCGGTAGACCAAACCGTATTGGCCAATGAACAAGTCCTCCCTGATGGAACGGCAGAGCGGTCCGGGGCGAAAGTAGAAACCCGGATGTTATCTCAATGGTTCTTTAAAATAACAGATTATGCGGAGCGTTTACAACGAGATTTAGATAAACTGAGTGGCTGGCCTGAACGGGTCAAAACCATGCAGGCCAATTGGATTGGCCGGAGCGAGGGCACCGAAGTTCGTTTTCCCTTGGTACCTCTTGATAACGGCAAAACGGATCCTTTCTCAGAGATCCCCTGTTTTACCACTCGAGTAGACACCATTTATGGTTGTACTTACATGGTTGTCGCCCCGGAATTTGAAGGACTGGACAGCTTGGTTTCGGGTACCCCGCATGGAACGGCCGTGATGGATTTTGCTCATCGCATGGGACGTAAAAACCCCGCAGAGCGCACCAGTGTGGATAGGGATAAACAAGGGATTTTCACCGGGCGCTACGTAATCAACCCCTATACAGAAGAAAAAATCCCTCTGTGGGTGGCTGATTATGTGTTGGTGGAGTATGGGACCGGTGCGGTGATGGCGGTTCCCGCTCACGACACACGCGACTGGGCCTTTGCCCAAAAATATCAATTACCTATTCGGGTTTCTATCCAACCAGAGGGGATTGACTTGGATCCAGAAACCATGTCAGAAGCTTTTGTCGAAGATGGAGTGACCGTACATTCGGGTCCTTTCGATGGCATTCCCAATCGGGCCGCCATACCCAAAATGGCCGCCTATGCTTTGGAAAAAGGGTTTGGAGGGCCTGTCACTCAATTTAAACTACGTGATTGGCTGATTAGTAGGCAACGCTATTGGGGAACGCCGATCCCTATTATCTATTGTGATGTTTGCGGTACGGTGCCGGTTCCTGAAGAAGACTTACCTGTTGCGTTGCCCGAGGACGTTCGGTTTAATATAAAAGGACGTTCTCCACTTTCGGATCATGAAGGATTTATGCAGTGTAGTTGCCCACAATGTGGCGCACCTGCGCGGAGAGAAAGTGACACCATGGATACCTTTGTTTGTTCTAGCTGGTATTTCTTGCGTTACCTTTCCGCACAGGACGACACGCAGGCATTTGATAAAACCCTTTGTAATCATTGGTTACCTGTGGATCAATATATCGGGGGTATTGAGCATGCTATTTTGCACCTGTTATATGCTCGTTTTTTCACCAAGGCCCTTTGTGATTTGCAATTGATTGATTTTGATGAACCTTTTGCGCAGCTTTTTACCCAGGGAATGATTTGTAAGCGGTCTGAAAAGGATGGCAATCTGTATAAGATGTCAAAATCTAAGGGTAATGTGGTCAGTCCAGAAGAATTAATAGAAAAGTACGGAGCAGATACCGTGCGTTTGTACACCTTGTTTATTGGTCCTCCGGAAAAGGATGCGGAGTGGAATGATGCTGCTGTGGAAGGTTCTTATCGCTTCCTGAGAAGAATCTGGAAGCTGTTTTATCAGCATCAGGATCTGCTAAAGGAACACCCTGGTACAGAACCTGACTTAGATGCGTTGAGTACGGATATGCGAGATCTTTATCGTGATACACATGAAACGGTTCGTCGCATCACCCATGACATGGAGCATGATTTCCATTGTAATACAGCCGTAGCCCATATCATGTCTTTGCTTAATCGCATTGAGGGTGTTTCTCCGAAACATGAGGCTGATCAATTCGCCTTGGCGACCATTTTGGATATCCTCACCCGCTTACTCTCTCCTTTTGCGCCTCATATTGCTGAAGAATTGTGGAAACAAGCCGGGCACGCTACAAGTATCCTTAAAGCTCCTTGGCCAACGGTTAGCGAAGCAGCCTTAGAACGAAGCACCATGACAATTGTCATTCAGGTGAATGGTAAAATGCGTGGAAAAATCGATGTGGCTGCAGATACCCCAAAAGAAGCCATCGAAAAAGCCGCTTGCGAGGAAACGAATGTGCAAAAATTTATCCAGGGTAAAGAGATTAAAAAGGTCATCTATATTCCTGGCAAGCTGGTTAACATTGCGGTATCGGGTTAGCAACCAATATAATAAAAGATTTGTCTTGTATTAAACCTTGTGTGCCCATATTTTAAGGCTGTTATGGGTAAAAAATTAACCATTAAAGATATTGCGGATGAATGTGGTGTTTCCTTAAGCACCGTTTCTTTGGTCTTAAACGATAACCCTCGCATAAGTGATGCAACACGCCGAAAAGTGTTACAGGTGGTACAAAAACATGGGTATCAACCTAATGCCCATGCTCGTGGTTTAGCGTCTAGAAGCAGTAAGACCTTGAGCGTGATTGTTCCTGAGTTGCCCCATGTTTTTGCAGATGTCTACTTTGGCGAAATCATTTCTGGGGTGTACGACTATGCCCAGGAAAACGGGTACAAGGTTTTGTTGGATGTGGCAACCCCTCAATTTATTCAAAAAGAGGAATATCTAAACTTATTGCGGGGGAAACGTGCTGATGGGATGTTGTATGTTGCCTCTAGGCTGAGCGATGAATTTTTGAAGGTTTTTATCAACGAAACCTTTCCATTTTTGTTGGTGAATCACTATTTCAAAGAGCTTCCGTTAAATTTTGTGGCTACCGATTATAAACAAACAGCCCAAATTGCTGCGGAACATTTTTTGGATCTCAACCATAAAAAGTTTGCGGTAATTCAGGGTAACTTTGTTCAGACTTCAAAAGATCTGGTAGATACGTTTCATCGTCAACTGGCTTCTCATGGTATTTCGCCCGATGCGGTTTATGTCGTTGAACAAGATTTTAGTGAACGTGGTGGCTACGAAGCCGCACACAATATTTTGTATAATCATCCGGATGTAACGGCGATTCTTGCCGGTAACGATCGGATGGCAATCGGATGTTTGAGGTATTTATCGAGCATTGGCAAAAAATGTCCAGAAGACATTTCAGTGATGGGGGTAGATGATATCAATTTAGCGAGCTATACCACTCCTACCTTAACCACCGTGAAGCACGACCTATATCGTATAGGTCGCCTTTCTGCAGCACGCTTGGTTTCTCTCATTAAAGAAGAAATTAAATCTTGTCAGGAAATGTTGCCGGTTAACTTGGTTAAACGGGAATCCACGGGACCGGCTCCTACGCCCTAAATTTGTAGCTTTTTTATCCCCTATTGCTCTATCAACAGGGTTCTTATTCGTTGACGCAGCTGTTGTAGGTCTATCTCTTTTTTGGGTGTTCTTGCGTGAATATCTATATGATCTTTTAATTCGTTTAGGAGGGCTTTTGATGCTGCATCTTCCATTCGGGTAAGGAGGGTAAGATAACGCAAATCGGTGATCCCTTGGCGAATGTTTTCTAGGTCTAGGGTAGGCATAAAGCCGGCAGGGGTTTTACATACCAAGCCCATATCTGGTTCCCGCCCATCTAAGTCAAAAAATTGATATCCGTGTACGATGAAGGCATGCCATTGGATGTAGGATGTAATCCCTCGTTGCCAATGAGCCCATAATAAGGGACCAAAAACATAGCGGTGTCTTCCAAGACTGTATAACCCTGCTTCGTTGCCGAGTTGCATAAGTTCTTGTAAGCGGGTTTCGCTATATCCTTTGGTTACGCTCAAATTTAAAGCTTTGGTAAGCTGGTTTATGGGGGCTTCGGGATCTGCAGGTAAGGCATAGTAACCGACGGTTTTCAGGTTGGGTGCGTGTTTTCTGAGCCAGTTTGCCGATGAGAGTATTCCTTGTATTTCATTTTCAAACCGGGGCTCGTCTGCTAGGCACAAGGTGTAGGGTAACCAGTTTTGTTCTTGGGCATGCGCTTCGATGGCTTTATCAATACGAGCTAACGCCTCTTCGGCAGTAAGTTGGGCAGCATCACCTATGGTTTTCATATATTGTTGGACTTCATGATAGCGCATTCCTAGAAACGAAATGGGACCACCATAATCCAAAACAGGGTACGAGAACCCTACTTCCCTGGCCTTTTGCATTCGGGCATCCGTATTCGAAAAATCGATCATGGGTTGTTGTTCATCAAATCCTTTGATAACCAAGCCCCCACCCCCACTAAACGTCGTAAAGCCGACGTCTGCAAAAAGGGGAAAGGAATCGGTGGGCATACCAAAAGCGGCAATGGCTAGTGGCGCATCAGGTAGGGTGATATCAAGTACACGTATGTCTAAGGGAATGGTGGCGAGGACATTCTTATCGTTTACGATTTCCAGTTGATGGGCGTAGGTTCCTTGGGGCACCTCTTCGGGTATGGTAATGTGTACTGCGATTTGTCGGGTAAGGTTTGATTCGAGCATGAAACGATTGGTTTGTTGTAAGTACCAAGGTACAATGCGACAGGTTAAGTCGCTATAGGTTCGCTTCATGATGTGCCTTACAACGGACACCTTACTGGGCAAGGCGCCTTGCAGTCTAAGGTGCACTTTATCGTGTTGGGCCAAGGATCGCAATGCCATACTGAAGGATACGGTTTCACGCTTTGCGCCAACGAGCGTTTGCGTTTTAAATGAGGTGACCGGCTTTTCGGGAATAGTGGTATAGAGTAAGGGATGTTCAATCGATGCCTGAAAAAGATGTATGGATTCGTCGAGCCAAGAAGGGTTTTCCATGGGTTTGTGGGGAATAAGCGCTGCCCGGCTTTTGAGCTCTGCCAGGTTTTTTTCCATCAATTGTTCAACCCATTTTCCTACTTGATCGTTATCTTTTCGGGTTACAATTATGGAACTCACTTTTGCACCATACCGTGCATCGGACCAGATTTCTATATTAAGCTGACCATCGTTAACGGTCGTTTCAACATATTTGGGAGCATAAATTTGGGTAACGTAGTTTCGCATGGCGTCCTTCGCGGGAAACGGTTCGGAGTTGGAAAAGCGATAATAGTATTCATCCAAGGGAGATTGGTTTCGACGGTCTTCGATGGACTGTTGCTCTCCTTCTACCGTGATGGTTCGTACCCCAAAGCGTGCTTGTTCCATCGCCCAGTAACCCGCATCTTCAAAAAACACATAGCATGCATAGTTTCCATTGGGAACATCTAACCGAAAATCTCCTTGTTGTATCCATAGGTAGTCCCCGAGCAACTTGCTCGGGAAGGTCGTATCGCCGGCAAATTTTGATTTTGCTTGGCTCCGTTCCAAGCCATATCCTTGTGTGGGGTTATACTCTGTATTCCAACTTACGGCTAAGAAGCCGGGCCATACAGCCTGTTGTTCAGGCCCAAAATCAAATGCCCAAACATCTGGTTGTGTAGTCTGGTTGGAGACCAGCTTTATACCGTCGACAAACATGTGATGCGCTGCTTTACCCAAGCCCCTTAAGTTTACCTGTACGATCTCTTTTGGATTAAGGTTGCTCTTTAGGTCGCGGTTTCGTGATGCCGCTTCTCCCCTATACATACTGTGAACCGGAATGCGAATTTCGCTTTCACCAGGAGGGATGACATAAACGGCATTGAACCGATTCCAGTAGGTTTGTTTTTGAGTCCAATCTATATCCCCAATCATGATTTCCATTTTGCCTATATGTTGGCTGGGATTATGAAAAGGGATAACCAACTCGTCGTAGGTGCTCCAGTCGGCAGGGAATGCCGTACACGCCAATAAATTATCACCAGAAATACGGAGGCTTTTTTTTCCCGTAACCGCAAAGGCATTGGTCAGTTTGGGTGGAGCTCCCGCTCTAATCTCCCATGCCGCAAGGTCTCTTAGTGTTTCAAAATCAAACAAAAGAGCTTCCTTCTGTTTCTTTCCGACTTGCCCGTGGGCCATATTTAGATCAAACCCATTTTCTCCAGCGCGAGTGAGGCGACAGGCATCGAGAAAAAGGGGCGTGCCCGCCACTCCTTTGAACCAAAGATTCATTTGAACAATTTCTGCAGGGTTTATGTTTTCTGCTATATCGCGATTGCGCGTGGCAGGCTCCCCCCGAAACATACCGTCCACGGCTATAGTTATGGTATTGCTACCGGGGATGAGTGAAAAAACTTGATTGTACCGGTTCCAATAGGTCTGTTTACCTGGCTGGGTCCACGAAATATCTCCTACCATGACTTCCACTTTTGCAATTTGATCTCCAGCATGATACACATCAAACTGCAAGGTATCGTGCCCACTCCAATCCGATGGCATATGAAACGTGGCCAGCAAGTTACCAGGGGTGATCGCTAGTGCATGTTTCCCACTATGCGCAAAGGCATTGGTGAGCGAAACCGGGGCTCCTTGGCGTACTTCCCACTTGGCGAGATCGCTTAGCTCTTCGAAATCATTCCATGTGAGGTTAGGTACAGAACTTTTTTTTTTAACGCACCTTCCGATTTAGACAGCTTGGATTGGGTGTTCAGGTTTTTTGTAGCATCGGTTTGACCTTCGGAGTTGCCCCCTTTTAAGCGTAAAGCATCAAGGTATAACATGCCGCTCCCATCACCAAATATTTTCAGATTAAGTTGGAGAATGCTATCGAGATCAATGTTGCGGGGGATCCAGGTATTGCGTTTCGCATTCTCTCCCCGATATAAATCACTTAGGGGAATTGAAACGGTATTCTGCCCCGGAATTAAGCGCACCATACGATTGTGACGATTGTAGTAATTTTGTTGGGCAGCCCAAGCTCGATCCCCGATCATAATTTCAATGGGAACCACAACGTCTCCTTCTAGAAAGAGATCGAACTCAAGTGATTGGTACCCTCGCCAATCGGTAGGCAGGGTTTCAAAGACCAAGAGGCTTTGTTGCCCTAGTTTTAAGCTTTGCTCACCCTCCGTGGCATGCTCCTTGACTGCTTCAGGGGTAAACCAACCGCTTCGTTTGTTGGCACTAAAAACCTCTCTTGGGCTTTCAAAACTATTTAATATCCAGGTATCTTTTACCACGCTGGGTTCGGGTGATTTTGGAGGTGTTGTGGTTCCCGCCGTGGTGACTACAGGCGGGACAACCGGGGGTTTTGGGGTAGCTGGTTGCGCGTTTGCTGGTACGGAACCGGAATCACCTTCTAAGACTATGCGGTCTACATAAACAAACCCATTCTCTCCACCTATTTCGATATTCATCTGACGGATGTTGTTAAGATCAAGGTTTCTTGGGATCATGGTATTGCGACGTTGCGGTTCTCCCCGGTAGAGGTCTTTTAGCGGTATCGTGATGGTATTTTCACCTGGGATCGTGCGGAAAAATCCATTGTAACGATTGTAATAATGCTGTTGTGCCTGCCAAGCACCATCGCCAATAGTGATGGTACAGGGAACTACGGATTCGGTGTCATTATAAACAGAAATGCTTAGTTGATCGTATCCTTGCCAATTTGGTTTCAGCCCCGTACTCACGAGCAGGCTTTGTACGCCAACTTTAAGCGATTGATTCCCTGAAGCAACATTTTCTTCTACCACCTCCGGGGTAAACCATCCGCGTCGCTTTTCCCATAGGTATTGATCTCGTACGGTTTCAAAATCGCACAATACTAAGGATCCTTGAGTAGATGAGGCATTGTCTGGATTTTGGGTTTGTACGGGTGCTACGACGGTTTGGCTTTCTTGGGTCTTGGGCTTTGTTTCCCTCGATTCAGGATTTTTTGCTCTTGGTGTATCTTTTGAACCCGTCAGACGAATATCGTCCATCAGTAAGTTCCCAGGCAACCCTTTGAATTCCATTTCGACATACACCATGCGAGTGAGGTCAAGTGGGGTCTGGTTATCCATAAACGGTTGGTCGCTGGTACCTCTATACAGGTCATCCAACGGAATGGTGATGGTACTTTTACCTTTAGGTATCAGCAGGCTTCTGTTGTGTTGGTTCCAATAACTTTTGGTTTCTAACCAGGGACGGTCTCCCAACACAATAAGAAGGGATACAGGGGCATCTAGTGGGTTCATTACATCAAATTCAAATGCGGTATGACCTGACCAATCTCTGGGCAATAAAGCGGTATGCATTTTTGTCCCGATCTCAATTTCCAAAGCCCCTTTTCCATGAAGCTGTCCTGAAGTATGGTGTTGAATGTGACCGCTTTCGGAAGTCCAACTATGTACATCTCCGAGGGTTTCGAAATCCATAAGAACCTGTTCCGCCCTAGCTCCACCGTAAAGTAATCCCACCACCCAAAACAAATGTCTAATCATAATGTATCCTTATTCTAATTGGAAAGTACTGTTGCAAGATCCCACAATTTTTGTACAATAGCAATAGAAAATTATAATACAACATGACCCAAAAAACCTTCATCATTACTGGATTCATTGGAGCGATAACCCTATTTGTCGCTGTTTATGCATTAAAGCCCCTGTTCCCACAAAAAAGACCGCTGCCTTTTGGCGAACCTGCACCGTACAATATTCTATGGATTAGTATTGAGAGTTTACAAGCAGATCATTTGGGCTGTTATGGGTATCACCGTGATACCTCCCCCCACATCGATGCCTTTGCGGAAACCGGAGTCCTTTTCGAACAAGTGGTCAATGCTTCTTGTTGGACCAGTGAGGCGATGGTATCCGATTTTACGGGTGTTTTTTCACCCGTGCATGGGGTAGAAACCCGCAAACGCCATGTCCCTCCTGCGTTTTACACCCCTATTGAAATACTTCGGGACGCCGGTTACGAGGTACCTATTTTGCAAGGCTATCAAGCGGATGCAAATTACAGCCACTTGGGTTTTACCGGAACCCCTTTAGCGGAAGGACCTGTAGCTTGGTTGAAGAAAAATAAAGATACCCGTTTTTTTCTTTGGTATCATATCTTGGACACCCACTTACCCTACAAACCCAAGCCCTGGGATTATGTGTATTGGGATGATAACAAAGTACCGCATGCTGAGTCTCGACGTCGCATTGGAATTGTGGAGAGCAATTCGGTGGTGGTACTTGGGTCGGTAGATTTCGTACCTGAAGAAGACCAGTATGGGGTCCGAGCCTTGTATGACGGTTGCTTGCGAAGAGCCGATCGGGTTTTTCAGCGCATCCTAGACGCACTTGATGAAACCGGATTGCGAGAACACACCATCGTGGTTTTAACCGCAGATCATGGAGAAGAATTGCTCGAACATGGTTTTGTAGGGCACGCATCTACGTCGAAAAAGCCAAATATTCATGATGAAATAACCCACGTTCCTTTGATCCTTTCCTTTCCGGATGCCCTACCCGAAGGAAAACGTATTCCAACGCAGATAAGCAAGATGGACCTTATGCCAACGCTTTTTGACCTATTGGGATTAACCTTACCGACCTATTTTATGGGAGAAAGTCTACTCCCGGTCATTCATGGCTCGTCTTCAAAAGACCGGATCGCGTTTACCACATCATCCACGCAAGGGTACAAAGCCGATAATCCCGATGAGGTTCAACCTCGTATTTATGCGGTTACGACTCCTGAATGGAAATACATTTTGCCCCCCTCCGCCCCCCCTGAATTATATTACCGTCCTAACGACAAAACAGAACAACATAACGTCATTGATCAACACCCGGAAATAGCTAAAGAACTGAACCACAAATGGGAGGCATGGTTGGAAGCATGTACCCGAACGAAAGAACGTTTCACGAAAAACCGTTATACCGAACCCGCTTTTCGAACGTCCTTTTGGCAACGAGTACAACAGACCTTAGGTTTTACAACCCCGTTACCCGATCTCACGGACATTCCTTCCCCCCCTGTTATTGTTTTGCCAGAGGAAGGAGCCATTTTAACAGCAGAAAAAACCCAAGGGGTTGCCACACTTGAATGGACCGGAGCTGCCCATATACCTTATCTTCTGGAGTTCGATATCGGCGAAGGAGATTATCGTTTTTCAAATCGGTTACGTCACAAAGGAAATGTACTAGAGCGGAAGTTTGACCCTTCCTATTGGCAAGAATTTATAAGTGCGTATGACCCGGCTCGAATCCGAGTACGTATCGATGCACCTGGACAACCTTGGAGCAGTTGGCGTACCGTTCGATTAGAATAACCCACCCAGACGTTAAAACAACGAGGGTTCAGGATTTACCCTTGCAATCCTAAACTGGTTGTTTCAATCATGTGTATTATGACATTCAAGGATATGGAATTTATCATCCCCCCTCAGAAACGAACCCGACTTAAGGGTTGTTGTACCCACGTACTTGCGGAAGATGTGGTACGTATTCTAAACCCTGACATTGCTCATCCTGAAGGTTATATTCTAACCCTTACTGAAAAGGAAACCTCTATCGAAGCCCACACAGAAGCAGGTCTTTTCTATGGACAACAGACCTTGAATGAGTTAATTCGCTTTTATGGCAACACCATTCCCTGCCAACGTATTGAAGATGCCCCAGCCTTCACCCGCCGAGGGGTGTACCTAGATTGTTCGCGTGGCAAAGTGCCCACCCTAGAAACCCTTTTTGATCTTATCGAACAATTGGCGGCATGGAAAATCAATGAGCTTCAACTCTATGTTGAAAACGTTTTTCAGTTTTCGTTTGATCCAGAGATTAGCCATGGGTTTTCCCCTTTTACCGCAGATGATATCCTTGCGCTTCAATCCCACTGTACAGCACACCACATTCATTTTGTGCCTTCCATGGCTTGTTTTGGTCATTTTGAACGTATTCTATCTTTAAAAAAATATCGAGGTCTTGGTGAAAAACCTGGGTTGTGGGGGTTTCCTGGTGGAACAACCCTTTGCCCCGGGGATCGGCGCTCCATTAAGTTGGTACGCTCCATGATGCAGGAGTATGCACCGCTATTTCTTTCCGATGAATTTAATATATGTGGAGACGAAACATGGGAACTGGGTAAGGGCCGCAGTGCCAAACGCGTTGAAAAATCGGGAGTGGGTCCCGTATACTTATCCTTCATCAAAAAACTCCATCGCCTGTGTCAAGAACAAGACAAACGCATGAATATGTGGGCGGATATTGTATTAAATCATCCGGAATGCATCCCTGACCTTCCTAAAGACATCGTCCTATTAAACTGGGATTATACTCCTAAAGGGCAACGTATGAAACGGGCTGTAGCATTCAAAGAAGCGGGCCTTTCTTGGATTGCCTGCCCTGGTTGCCATGATTGGGGAAGTCACGGAACGCGACTGCAAACAGCATTAGAAAATATTGGGCGCTCAACCCATTACGCCAAGAAATATGATGCCCAAGGTATACTGGTTACCGCTTGGGGGGACTATGGGCACCGCAATCCTTTAGGTCCTGCTTTGCATTCGATGGCTTTTGCGGCTTCCTGTTCTTGGAAGGGCGCTAAACCCAACTCAAGCTTCACAGAGCGATATGCAACACAAGTGTTAGGAAATAAAAAATGGGCTCCGGTGATTCGTGCAACCGGTGCGGTTGATGATCTTGTCGGCGAACAAATCCCTTATTATTCTCTCACCCAAGGAGCCCATGCTTACCGGGGTATCCCCCCACGATCACCGTTACACAGACCGCCTCCTCATCGTAAAGATTGGATAGGTGAAGCGGACCTAGAGGGCTGTGAAGCGGTGTTGGCGAACCAGCCGAGCCCCCCGTCAATTCCCGCAAAAGCAACCCGATTTATTAAAAACACCATGGAGGACTATCGCTTTTGCCTTACCGCTGATCGCACCATTTGCAAACGCATACTGGCGCTTCGCCAAGGAAACACCCCATCTCCTGCACAATCAAGAGCCTATATTGCCGCGTTTAAAAAAACATGGTTACTGCGCAACCGTTCAAGCCGACTTAAAGATAACCTAACTGTATTAAACAATGTGCTTTTTCCCGATTCAAAAAAGAAATGATCTGGATTTAGGATTGTTTAGAGAGGAAATTATTGATATTAGGCAAATATGAAAAATGCTACGTTTACCTGGGAAGGCCGAGAAGACATATACCATAACCCCCCTCTTGGCGTTTTATATCGATTGGCCATGCATGTGCCGGATAATTACATCAGTGATACAGGGGCTTTGATCGCCTATTCGGGAACCTACACCGGTCGTTGTCCCAAAGATAAACGTATTGTGGAAGATCCAACAATTTCTCAGGATGTTTGGTGGGGTAAGATTAACCAACCTCTTTCTGCCACCTCCTTTGAAGCCTGCCGAAAACAAGCGGTTGATTTTCTTAAAGAGCAGTCTGATTTAATTATCATTGACGGTTATGCCGGCTGGGACCCCAGCTATCGCATCAAAGCGCGGACGGTTTGCTCCAGAGCATACCATGCTCTGTTTATGCGCAATATGCTTATCCAACCCACCCTAGCAGAACTTGAAGAATATGGAGATCCAGACTGGACCATCTACAACGCGGGTGCCATACCCGCCGACCAATCTATTGAAGGGGTCGATCATGATGTTTCTGTATCCATCAATTTTGCCACCCGAGAAATTGTCATTCTAGGCACTTTGTATGCTGGTGAAATGAAAAAAGGTATTTTCACGGTGTTGAACTACCTCTTGCCCAAACAAAATGTGCTTTCTATGCATTGCTCGGCAAACGAAGGTGAATTTGGTGATACCGCCCTCTTTTTCGGGTTATCCGGCACGGGAAAAACAACCCTTTCGGCAGATCCTAAACGGGACCTCATTGGAGACGATGAACACGGCTGGTCTGAAGAAGGAGTGTTCAACTTTGAAGGAGGCTGTTATGCAAAAACCATCAACATCACCAAAGAAAGTGAGCCCGAAATATACCATGCCATCCGGTTTGGGAGCCAATTAGAAAATGTGATTTATGATCCTCGTACCGGAAAAGTAGATTATACCGATAATTCCATTACCGAAAATACCCGTTGCAGCTATCCACTGGATCACATTGAAAAAGTAAAAAGCCATTGTGTAGGTGGGCATCCACGTAACATTATCTTTTTAACCTGCGATGCATTTGGCGTCTTGCCTCCGGTTTCTCAACTTAACCCCGCCCAAGCGATGTACCATTTTATCAGTGGCTATACCGCCAAGGTAGCCGGGACAGAACACGGTGTAGACGAACCTCAAGCGACCTTTTCCGCCTGTTTTGGCGATGCCTTTTTGGTCTGGCACCCTATGAAATACGCCAAAATATTGGCAGAAAAAATGAAAAACCATAATGCCAAGGTCTGGCTCATTAACACGGGTTGGGTAGGAGGACCCTACGGTGTCGGAAAGCGCATTTCTTTAAAATATACCCGATCTATTATAGATGCCATACTCGAAGGGTTGCTGGATCGCACCTCGTACATGACCCACCCTGTTTTTGGGGTATCCATACCCAGCAGAGTTCGTGACGTACCTGTAGAAATTTTGACCCCAGCGACCCATTGGAACGACCGCAATGCCTATAACGAAGCCGCCCGAAAATTGGCGCTGATGTATAGAGAAAACTTCAAGCAATTTGAGGATGAAGCCACCAGTGAAGTTTTAGCTGCGGCGCCCAAAGTAGATTAACACCCAGAGGTTAGCCAAGTTCTTTATTTTTTACCAATGGCAATTAAAGAAATGCCTGGCCAGGGCACAAATCGGTCGATCCGACGCCAAAACCAAACTAACGAATCAAATATTTTCAGTTGGACCTTACTAAAACGTTGTGTCTTCAATATTTTTGCATTAAAGAACCAACCTGGAACAGTGACCGAGTTAAAGGTGAAGATCTTTTCGATCTCAAATCCTGCCTCTTTCATTTTTTCTTCTAGCTCTTCTTTTGAGTATCGCCGATAATGATCTAAAAATTCATCTAGAGATCCATACAAATGTTGCCCTCGCGGTACGAGAATACAAGCCCTGCCACCCTCTTGTAATGCCGCATAAATATTTTTAAAGGCCTGTCGGTCGTCCTCCACATGTTCGATTACATTAAGGGCTATTACCGTATCAAAAGAATGATCTAATCCTTCAAAATCTGCGGGATCCTGCACGTTTAATTTACGGACATGTATCCGTTGATTATTATCAAACAGATTTTGAAGATACTTAAGATGAAGAGGGTCAATATCTGATGCCGTATAGGTTTCTCTTGGCAAAAATTGACGCGCAAGGTTTGCCATTCCTGAACCAATTTCCAATACATTTTTGCCGACATACGGCTTAATCGTATCTGCCATCCAGGTGTTAAAGCGGTGTGTTTTTGACAAACTGTGCAAGATGTCATGCCCGTATTGTTTATCATAAATATCGTCAATAAATGCATATTTTAGAATAACAAAAATGGCAGCAAAACCATCTTTCCAGGTGATTTTTTTTCCTTCATTATAGGTGCGTCCCCTATAGGACACTGGTATTTCAAATATCCTGCAATCTCGTTTAGAAAACTTAGCCGTTAGTTCTGGTTCAATACCAAAGCGGTTAGATCTTAGAGGGATTGATTTTAGAATATCTGCACGGCACGCTTTATAGCAGGTTTCCATATCACTGAGGTTCAAATTGGTCATCATGTTGGACAACATGGTAAGAAAGCGGTTACCTAATGAATGCCAGAAGTAGAGTACGCGACGACGCTCAGAGGTTAAAAAACGGCTACCATAAACAACATCTGCCTCTCCCTCCATGATGGGTTCAATAAGCGAGTTAATATCTTTCGGATCGTATTCCAAGTCGGCATCCTGAATAACAATAATATCACCGGTGGCATGTTGAATGCCAGTACGAACAGCAGCTCCTTTTCCCTGATTAGTGTCATGAGCCACATAGCGAATCCGTGACTCTGATTTAGCTAAAGAGGTGAGAATTTCTCTGGTGCCATCGGTAGAGCCATCGTCGACTATGACCAATTCCTTTTCTAAGTCATGGTTTAGCTCTAAATCGAGTACCTTTTTTACAACCTGCTGTACAAAAAAACGCTCATTGTAAACGGGCATAACGATGCTCAGTAGCCTATACTTACTTTTTATCATTTTTTTGTACCACTTTCTCTAAACAATTGCATATCTGACCAATCCCAAAGACGCTCTTGTTCTAGGTTAACATCTACTGGCTTCCAATTCCATTCATACACGGCAAAATCTGAAAGCCCTTTCCATGTTACAAATCCGCTAAAAGACAACGTACATATAAACAGGGAAAGAACCAGCACTTTTCTGAGGTTTCCACCTTTAGCCAGTACCGATACCCCCATCGGAATAAGCCATATCCAGAAAGGAATTACCGTAGTCAACAAGCGAGGTCCATATGACCATCCCCCCCACCAGATCGTCCACAAGCTGTTAATACATAAATGAAACAATATGGTCATAGCTGATATGCAATACCATCCCTGAAGGAGCTTGTCAGAGGAAGAACGCCAACAAAAAAGTGCCCCCACAAGTGAGAAAACAGCTAAAGGAAAAAAGATTAATAGCCCCCGATTAGGGCTTATAAGAAGCCCCCCTAATGCTTCAAAAAAAACAGAGCCTAGTTTGCCTGGTGCCGTTGGGTAAGGTTGCATAAAGTGATCAAAAATCATGATGTTGAAGAACACATAAATGGACACCGCAAGGCCTCCTCCCAAAAGGGATTCTAAAAGTTTGGTACGATCTTTTATTAATACAAATAGCCCTAATGCTCCTACATACGATATTGCATCTGGACGCATGGTAACCGCAATAAAACCAAAGATTGCTGATAAAAACATCATGCCTCTTATTTTTATTAAAAAGCACCACGTGCTCATTAGAATAAAAAACAAGGATACGTTATGGGACCACAAACCGCCTGAGTGTTGCACAGCATGTGGTGAACATAACGCAAAGATAAACGTTAACAAATAAGCCCATGGGCGTGAAGAAAACACCGTTAGCGTGATCAGAAAGAAAAGTCCGACGCTTAGGGCTGCAAACAATTTGGCCAAGTAATGCCCCATCTCCAAGGAACGTTCTAGGTCATTGGAGACCCCAGAAAAATGGTGATTCAGCCCCCATACTAAAGGAGAAATCATAACGCTAACAGACAAAGGATAATTGTTATAATAATCCCCCTCCTGTATAAAAAGTCTGGGGTCTGTGTCAAAGTTCCTGATAGATCCTTTATATTGGCTGATCCGATTCGCTTCCTCACGAAACTCAGATAACTCAACATTTCCCTCCCGCAATATACTTAAAGCCGTAGGTATATACCAAAAACTGTCACCCGTGTTCATCGCTTTATTGGCGTATTTGGGTTTATAAGCCATCCCAAAAACAACGATCAAAAGTATCATTTCTATAACTACTTGATATTTTCGCATGGTTCGTTTCACCTTAACCAATCTGTATTGGGCTATACTATAAAATAGTACAAAAAAATGCAGGTCTATAAGCCGGATTTTGTATTCCTTTCGGAACCTTGATCATTTATCTATGCGATGTACCCGGAA